>BOPP01000060.1:6136146-6244522 GCA_017312745.1 Gryllus bimaculatus
ATTATTATTATTAACTTCTGGAATCGACGCAGCGTTGTACCATAGTATATCTACATCTATTCGGTTCTCGCACATCTACCTTACTCGCCTGATCTGGCGCCGGTCAACGTCTATTTGTTACATCGTCTCAAGGACGGTCCTGAAAGGCAGACATTTTGTACACGTACCAGACATTGAACGATGTGCGTCATGTGCGCTTCCTGCGATCCCCAAAAATGTCTTCTCCAACTAATTCCAGCAGTTTTATCGCCGTTGTCAAAGGTATATCGAGACAAAGACGTTACTTTAAAGTTGTATCTTGTTCCACATTTGTTTAACGTTTTATGCGTCCACTCATCGAACTTTGCAGGCGCACCTTGAACGAAATGAAAAACAGACTAGGATTCCTAAACACGGTAATTCCGCATTAGCACTCTGCACATTCGAATACATTTTAACACATTTTTCACTATTTTACACTTCATTTCATGAATTTTGTTGTTATTGCTACTAACTGTTGGAGATGATAATGAAATAAAATTATTTTATTTCGAAAATTACACTAGCCTAGTATCGTTTCAACAATGAAACATCTGTAATTTTTCTAAGACTGTATGCTGTCTTAGTGTGAAATTTTCAGCATATTCATAACTTGACTTCTTAAAGCGATATACAATACTATTTTTGCAAATTGTAAAGTACGTTTTTATGAGATCATGTGACGAGTTCGTCCTAGTTCATAGTAGCAGGAGAAGACGGTAATCTTAACGACGGTTAACGACAATCAACAGCAACAAAACTTATCACAAATATTGACTTTCACTCAAGATGTCGTAAACACAACGACGCGAAATGAATGCACGGAAAAATATGGCTCGCACAGAGGCCAAAAAACAGAAAGAGATGGTCTTTCAAATAGGTCAAACTTTACAGAAAATAAACTGTACTCATTAAATGCACGTTTTAAATCAACAAAGTTAATATAAAATTAAAATACATTTTCCAAACATCCGAAATAATGTATTAAATACTGTCAAGCATTTACTAAATTTGTGTATTTTCAACCACGCGCGAACTCATAAAATTAAGATGCAAGATCCAGACGAAGACAGAAAATTGGTATTCTCTTGGAATCTTTCAAGGCTGGAGCAGAGATCACCAGCGCACTGCGATAAATAGTTGTGGTGCTTTCTATGTATCGTGGTACTTTATCTAAATATCCGAGTGCTCGCAATATTGACGCATAGGAGCATACGACGAGTGGGATGGCTCGTCCTTCGAAATATTAAACGTCCCTAGGCGTGACGTCACACATCAGTGGGCTGCCTCGCTTGCCACCAGATGTCAGTGAGAGCGCTCTGTGATTTCAAACTAATTTCATTCATCGATATCGCTGCAATATTTCGATTAATTAATGAAAGTATATATAAGGATTATTTAGGAGTTGTGCAACCAAGGAAACTAAGCAAGAGCCGCCACTGATAATTATAATTAATTGTAAATATTGCTGCGATATCTCTGGTACAACAAATGAAGCGCGAAACACTTCTCTCAACACTCCACAAGTCAATATTTTTTGCACGTTTTGAATTCCAATGTTGAATGTTAATGCTAAAACGGGTCATTAATCAATCTATCAAGGAAAATCAATCCATTAGTCATCGCAAAGACTAAATTCATCGGTATGCGAATAAATTTTAAATATATCAAGTTTAAATCTGCGATGAAAGTAAATGTGGTAAGAAACATTTTAATATTTTGACAAGCTAATATTTCATCTTGAGTTACGAATTTATTGACGTTTACGAATGCACTGACTTGGAATGTCAATCAATGAGCAATACTTCTCAGACCGTGACAACAAGAGATATGGAATCCTGAAGAATATCTCGATTTATACTGTTTCCACGGTCATGGTTTACGTTTATCAAGAACACTCCCAGAAATGGGTAGATACGTGACTCTCACCACGATACTACGCACTAAATGTGAGCCTATATAACAATACAGCTAGTGTCAAAAATCCGCCATCTTAAGAGACTCGAGCTCAAAGGCCTCCAGATAAGAGATGCTACACCGGCTACGATCGTTGTAACTGAGCCATCTCAGTCGGTAAAATTCATTCGCAGCTATTCAGAAACAACCATGACTGAAGTACGACTTTAGAATTCTTCTCTAGAATGTGGTTTCCAGGACACGAAACTACGAACAATTACGAAGTGGTGTACTACAGCGAAGTGTGCAAAAACATCCAAATAAATCATGAAAATATCAAATCCTCGTGAGGAAGTACCGAAGGCCGGAGAAGACCCATTGTCGGCACGTGCCCCGGGGCGTCCCCGCGTCTCTTCCATCCGTCAGTCAGAGGCCACCGGCGCGCCGGAGCTTCCCTCCGCGGCCGCCGGGCGCAGCAGCGGCGGCGGCGGCGGCGACGGGGGCGGCTGAGGATGCGCCGGCGATGTTCCTGCGTCCGCGGCCAGTCCCCGCTCCGCTCTTCCGCCGGCCTGGCGCTCCGCCGCTGCTTCGCCGCTCCGCCGCCATGAGACCTGCGAGCGCCACCCTCGTGGTGAGTAGGCGGCCAGCCCCGCTCGCGGCTCCCACACTGGGTATCTCCTCCCTGCGCTTCTTTCCCCCCACTTTTTTCTTCTTTTTTTTTCTCAAAAAGTTCACTATTTCTGTTCTCCCCTGTCTGATCACCTCCCTCACGAAGACGTGTTGAGAAGGGTTTTGCAGAGGATCGACACGAACAGAGCGGAGACAAACAGGAAAATTCGCAGTGAGAAACAACGAAATGGAAGATCCCACACCCCAGATGGTAGCGTTTAAAAACTAGCCCGTGATCGAGCGTAAAGTGAAAGACTATTACCTGTTTGTGCACCAAATGTCACAATGGCTTCGGGACAATCCCTGATACGTGTCACGCGGAAGGCGGTTGTGTCAGGGTGTCATCGACGATCGCTCTCCAAACATCGCCGTCGGCGTGACGCAAGGTCTGTTCGCCCCCTCGCGAAGGCGGGAGGGTTGACGCTACGGCAAACAGGACACCGCGCAGGAACAGACGCTTGCGTTCACCCGCAGAGCGTCAGATGTTGATCAGTGTTCTGCGCAGGTTACACAATTTAAATGTGCGGTAAAGTTTCACGTCAATCCCAACAAAGCGTTCGGTCCATATTATTTATCATTGTTTATCATATTAATGAAACATATAAACAGGTATTGTAGGTCTAAGCGGATATTATATTTAAGATATCAAAATAACATAGAAGCCCAATATGTGTCTAGTTTTTAATGCACTGTGTATTTTTGGTACTAAGCATGCCATGACATTTGAATTGATGTACCTTCAGAATTTGACTTTTTCAATTTTTTTCGTCTGTTATTCATAGACATCAAATTTTAACAAAACAGCTGAGACTAGCATTTTAAAGTATTATAAACAGACGATTACGTAACATTTTAACACTTCCTTGCATCCACATTTCCAAGTCTGAGTTTATTTTGCCCTCCGTCCCACCCAGACGTCGGCAGTTAAAAAACGGGGGGGGGGGGGAGCCGCCCTGCCGCAGGAGGGTGCGGGTAAAACGCGGACGCGGACGCGGGCGACGTCGCGAGTAAACACGCGCCGCTTCCGGTAGTGCGAGCGCGGCGCATCCTGACGCAAACACGCGTGTTTTCCCGAAGTCGGGCAGGCGCCCCGGGCGAGAAAGCGAGGCGGCCGGCCGCAACGCGCAGTGGGACAGGCAACTCCCTAACCTCGTCGTAATTACGGCGGTGCACAGTCGCCATTCGGAGTGGTTGGATAAGCTGTTACTGTTAGGTCAAATGTTTTTATATAGTATTGGCTGTTAATAACTTCTGTTATTTTCAGTATCGTATGTTTTAAGACAAACAGTGGAATTAATTAATACGTAACCTGTCAATTGTATTTCATATAATTTTTATCTGCAAAATATTACATGTTATTTCATTAGTTAAAATTATATCAAATACAATTAACTGCTTACGTATTAATAAATTCTACTGATTGTCTTAAAACATAATATAGTGAAAATAATAATATCAAATATTTTTTGTTTGTCTATAATCCGCCTTACAATGCTAAGTATGTTAGTAATTCAGTCATGAGGGTAAGCACTAAAGAAAAATCACCAGTAAGAAACTTCTTCATACAAATTTGTAAATTATGCCTGAAAATTTACTTATTTTTATTAAAGTGGATGTGTTTACAAAGAAACGCACTAATTTAAAAAATACTGAGTTTCGTATTTCGTCTATTGTTTTATTTCATTCGACAGTACATAATTGCCATCTTTTTGGAGCACTTCTGCTGGTAGGATGCCATTGCCTGTGCAATGATTCACTGATTTCAGAAATACCTATATAAACACAAATCCGATATATTCCGTCACATTACAGGTACCATAAATGAAATTTGCATAATGCTGCATATAGTATATTATGTAATTCAATGAATAAGAACACTATCACGTCTACACATAAGATCGTTTATTTTTCTGTTTCCCTTTACTTTTCACATCAAACCCAATATCATATATATATATATACGTATATTTACGTAATTGAATTTGAATTTGTGTGTCTTATGTGAAATATGTTAACATATATATTCGATAAAGAAATATAATTTTTTAGTCACATAGAAACTGAATGAGAATTGTAGTAAATCCTCATTTACAGCACCGTGCTTAAGATGCTAATGAATATTGAACATTTTTCAGTTTTAGAAAATTCGATTTTTTGTGAGATATGCCGTTCAAAATATTAAACATATTTCTAACAAAGAATCATCAAAGTTTGAACATTTTTTTTAAAAAGACGAACGCAAATTCTTTTTATTTTCCTCATTTCTCTTAAGTGACGAAGAATGAATTTCTCAAGAATGCCTCAAACATACTCTTAGAACTGTCTCAAACATACTATACTAAGAGTGAGTGTACTTCTTTTTATTTTGATGACAGTACCTAAGCACTATAGCATAGAGTTTGTAAATTAATAATTTGATGGATTATGATATATGATTTGAATGATGTCGGACCAATGGTGGAAAGAGATGCAGTAGAAACATGAGAACCACATGGAATGCTTCAGGGAACCACACATCCCAATGGATCCATCATGATTTCAACCCGTACGATTATGAATATATGAGAATGATGTCGGTCCAATGATGGAATGACATGCTGAATAAACGGGCCAATGAGATGCAGGGGATCATCGAGAAAAGACGCGGCGAACCGCAAATTCCCCATGGATCCAACGAGACTAACACGTTCATATAAGACGGTCTGATCACAAAACCGTAGGAGGTCCAAGCAGATCACAACGTATGCAAACGTTCCTTGTTTTTAATTATATCAATACGGTTCTCTATATATTTATTGACAGTCAAATTAGTGTTGGTAAGGAATTGGGAAAATCACGTAAAATATTTTCTTTATTATCACAAGATAAAAATAACATTATTTATTTATTTTCCCAATTTTTATCAAGGGATAGTAAAGGGAGAGAGGGAGAAAGAGAGGTAAGACCATATTTATATAGTCATATTTAGTAATACGACAGTCGTAATAAAAGAAATGTTGAGAGAGGGGGGAGAGGGGGAGTGAGAGAGGGTGAGGAAGAGAGACAGAGAGAGAAAGAGAGGTAGGACCATATTATTTACATATTCATATTTAGTAATACGACAGTCGTAATAAACGAAATGTTGAGAGAGGGAGAGAGAGAGAGAGAGAGAGAGGGAGAGAGGGCGTGAGAGAGGAAGAGGAAGAGGAAGAGAGACAGAGAGGGAAAGAGAGGTAGGACCATATTATTTACATTGTCATATTTAGTAATACGACAGTCGTAATAAAAGAAATATTGAGAGAGGGAGAGAGAGAGGGAGTGAGAGAGGGAGAGAAAGAGTGACAGAGGGAGAGAGAGATGTAGGACCATATTTACACAATCATATTTAGCAATACGACAGTCGTAATAAAAGAAATGTTCTTCTTTGCGACGTGACGCCCGACGGCCAGTCGCCCACTGTGCGACGGAGCCGCCGCCGCCGCCGCCGCCTCCGCCGCCGCCGCCGCCCGCTGCCGGGGCGTGGGAAGGTGCACGGAGGCCGCCCACGGATCCCGCCCAAGGCGCGGCAGGGCGCGTAATAGATTGCCCAAGTGGTTCTTCACCGGACTACAGGGAGCATTGGTGTTCCGCAGCCGTGTTCAATCTCCTCCGCGAAGTAATTAAACGTCGAGAAGAGAGATGCCACTTATCTCGATGCATCGCAAGGTCTAGCAAATTGTTTGCGAACACTTGTTTTACTGCTTTCAAGATCGTCTCTGACATGACATATATATTCTTTTGTCACTTCTCCTTGGTCAATACTAGTTTTGTTTTCAAAATTTAACAAACGTTAAGTACTCGTATTTGCGCTACAAAGCAAGTAACAACTCTGCATTCCATTTATTTGTAAATCGTAAGTTCATTTCAAAATATTACAAAATAATAATTTGAAAAGAACGCAATTATTTTTTCATTATCATTATTATTATTATTATTATTATTATTATTACTGTTATTATTACTATTATTATTATTATCATCCGGAATTTTTTTCTTTGCTTGACGAGAAATTTATCGGGGCCTGTAATAGATGATGGAATATGCAGCGAAGCGAAGCATGACCCACCGCGTGTTTGAGTTGTAATACAGTTTTGAAAGCATTTGTTTTACGAAGCCTTGCAAATGATACTACGAAAAAAGTGTTGATTTGAAATATTAAATGTTCAGAAGATCTTCAATAGTATAGCAGACTATTTGCGTCGAAAAAACCGACAATAAATACAATACGCTTTTTGGGCCTATTTTTAAGGTTAATTTTCATTGAGGCTAAAGCAGAATGTAAGTCATTTATTACAAGTTCTGAAAGTATTAAAAGTGTTCTCTAAATGTAAAAATGAAATTTTAATTAATTATTGTCATTTTTAAAAGTATATTTTATAAACGTTCATAGTAAAGATGAAAAAACATTAGATAAATGCGTTTGTTGCAGCATGTGCTAACTAATAAATGCATTATTCGTTCCTTTTTATTTGGGTCGTGTTTGAAAATTAATTAATTTTCAATGTGACAAGTTTTTATTTTTAAAAAATCAATATTCACTACGTAATTCCATGTTAATGGCGAAATAGAAGATCACCCACATCAATTTCAGATCTATTCTCAAAATTCATACCCCACGAAGGGGAACTTGATGTTCATAGTCTGCAATAGACGTACTCAATTTAATCCGATTGATTGATCAAAATCAGACCAAATCTTTAGAAGAGAATTTGACTGACGAGAAAATTCAGGTTGTCTTTTCATACAAAAGTGATCATTAGTCATTTTGTTGATCCAATCATTCTTTCGAAGATCATCAAAAAATAAGGTCAAACACTTTGCTTTTGAGTGTATTGAGTAGTATTGAGTGCTTTAAATTATTTTACGTGTTCATACGACTATCCAATATGATTCAGTTCATTATACACATTTTTCGTTTTAAAGACGTTACCGAGGTATTTTATTTTATAAATCCAGAATGGTTTATATTCTTATCTTCTTCTTCCTATAATAATAATAATAATAATAATAATATTAATAATAATAGGGTTAGCAGTTCTTTCGTTTGCTCTTCTTCCGGATAGCAAAAACAACCCCGTAATTTGACTACGTGATCCATAACGAAGGAAACAGAGCGTGGCCGCATCTCCATTATTTCTGCGAGTGATCTTGGACGCAGCCCTCGGCAAACGAGCGGCGGAGAGAGAGAACTTGTTAGCGCAGCGGCCAAATGCCAGGGAAAGTGGCTGCGGCCGCGGAGAAGGGAGTGCAAAGGGGCAAAGGGCAGAGGGGTCGCCGCGGCCACCTGACCTTACAGGACTCTCCATCCTTCCTTTCTTTCTTTTTCCTTCTCTCTCTGCCTTTCATAACCCTCAAAACAGACTGATGAGAACAGCACTATAAATGATACGTATCACGTCTCTTTACTTCAACCTTCAAATATCAATACTTAAGCTTCCGGTTAATATACTAGAAGTCAGTGTAGATGTCTCAATATGAGGACCATTAGTTATATTCAACCTTTGTTTATTTATTTACGTCAAAAACAGTTATGAACTGTGTGTGACATGCAACGGGGAGAAGTTAAATTGAAGTTACATTTATATCCAGAACAAAAACAAGGGACCATCTCAGCATTTGCTCAGAGATCAGGGAAACTAGACGAAGGTCTGATCGAGATGGGGGTCATTGACACAGAAGCTGAAGTACCATACTTGTTACAGGTTCTTTATAATTATACAATCGAAATGATAAATAACACACTAAATGTCGTTGTTAAAATTAATATTGCTTTCCTTTTGAATGCTCGGTATAGTCTCTAATTCTTTAGAAACAATTGTGCAGCAGAAAAGATTTTACTTGGGACTTAAACTTTTGTATCGCATTTACCCGTTTAATGTCATCAGGCAAGGTGTTGTAAAATAATGTACATGTATTGTGTGTGAAGTATAGTTTTGAGTCCCTTAATCAAAATCAAAATTACAAAGTAAAACGTATTTTTTTAATAATATAAAACGTGTACACATTATGCAATATTTGATCAAACATTAAAATTCTCTTTTGGTACCTACATTATTCCTAGCACCAAATATTTAAAATCCATTTCTATAATATGTTATCGTATTAAGAAATTACATTGGAAATTAGAGGAGATTTTATTCATCGTTGAAGAACGTACTAAACCACTGAGAGGTAATAAAAATAATTCGCCAAACTCTAATTTATAACCGATTCAAATTAGCTAACATGATATACCGCACTTGCATAATAATCGAGAACGGTTAATTGTTGGGAATACGTAAAAAATGACAATGAAATATACGATTCCCCATCCATCCTTCCTTTACGATTTCGTCGCCGGGGATATTCGAAGAGGCACGAAACTTTCAGAACGAACCGAAATTTCCAATTTTCTTCCAATACCATAGTCGGCTAAAAGAATGTCAAAATCTTCATGCAAATCCAAATGAAAGTGTATTTTATTGTTGGATATACTACACTATGACCAGAGTCCAGTTGGAAGCTTAGAGCTTGTCCCGGCTGGAACAGTGCCCGCAGGTGGGAGATACCTGGTTGGGAAAACCCCACAAGCCTAAGTGTAGGTCCACGCCGAACCCAGACTCCTAGGAGTCACTGCAGTCCCTCTGACCGGGAGGTCCTAGGTTTGAGTCCCGACAGTGGCAGGATTTTCGACGCTACTTAGATATCTAGGTCAAATTCAGTCGCTGCCTGGAGAATTCTAGCAGCCGGCTTCTCTGATCGGTAGTTTTCCGTGGTTTCTTCGATCAACCCTAGATGAATTCCGGATCAGTGCACTAAGAAACGAGTCACGAACCGTGTGCAATCTTTCCTTCTTCCTTGTCCTATCCTCAACCCCTTACTCACACAATAAGAGCTTGTCCCGGCTGGGGCGGTGCCCCGCTGGTGGGAGATACCTGATTGAGGAAAACCCTCCAAGCCGACGGTAGGTCGGCGCCGGATCTCGCTTTACAACGAAGGAAAGATAGCCGCCACCTCCCGAGAAAAAAGCACTACACTTATGGGACTAATGACCCTATTAGATAAAATACCCGGATTCACTAAACAAGCAATCAATTAACCCATACTCCTGGGGTTCATTTAATGGGGTAAGAGTAGCGCCACTACCCGTGATAAAACCATGTACTTTACGTACGGTACTAATGACCATAACAGTTTACGTGCACTTAAACATGGAGTAATTAATCCAAGGACATATTACATTCAATGTAGTTAATGTTACAATCAATGCATTCAGTAATCATTCAAGTTCAATGTTCTTACTATTGAATTAACATTTTTCAAAATTTGAAAAATGTCTACTATTAGCCAATTGTCTTCTGGATATACTGTTTTCTTCAATATGTCTTTCAATTCTTTTCTCAGACTGCATCAACTTAAGCATAAATTCGTGTTCTGTCAAAAGTCACCGATCAGAACGTTAATAAATTGATTTACAAATATGTACAATTCTCTTGATTGTATCACTATTTACTATTTAAATATCTTCACATCAATTACGTTTACTCGTATATACAACTAATAGGCATATTTTTAGTTGCAGTAAATTTTGTTGATTACTTTGTGTTCATTTATCAGAATATTTTTAGTATTGCGTTTGTTTTTGTTTTTTTTGTTCAGGGTAAAGACGTCTTCGATTAATGAAATTCTAGAGGAATATAATCAAACATTTCCTTGACATTACAAAAGAGTGCTAAATTACAAAACATATTCAAGAATTGTAGACGATGCATTCAATATACTACTGTGGAATTTAATGCACTCGTTGCGCGTTCCTCATTTCAGTATATGTCCCAAAAGAGCTTAAAGTAGGTAGTGAAAATAGTATGTTTCCTCATTATTTTCGGCAAAATATTTTGTGAGTAAGAAGGGTAATCACCAAACCGTTCGTCAACCTCCTGGAAAACGTCCGGCAACGTGAACGTTGATTTCGACTTGTTACGTCTTTTTGTGAGATTTCCTGAATCGATGAATCAGGTTTCCTGCCACGATTCCGGATCTAGTGATCAGACAGAATTACGTATACAGTCTTCTTTTCATATTAAAGTTAAACAACTTCCTTGAAGCTTCAAAATCCCCTCGATTAGTTACGCAATATATATATATATATATATATATATATATATATATATATATATATATATATTCACATTATTAACAATATTAATTTAAAAGGCATCTCTAAGCATGGGAAATACATTTTGGTATTGTGGTGAGTTTTCGTTGGTATTTACAATTAAAAAATTATATGAGTCGTCATTTCCAAAATATTATTTATTACAATAGCAGCTTTCGATGGCTTAGCCATCATCATCAGTTGATAATGATGGTGATAACTGATGATGATGGCTAAGCCATCGAAAGGTGCTATTGTAATAAATAATATTGTTGGCAATGACGACTCAAATAATTATTTCATGAGAAATACATATTATGTTTATATACCGAGTTCCATGATTGAAAGTAAAAATAATCCCATCAATTTGAGAAACTGACTCAGAGTCTGTGAGCTAATACTACTTTCTTTTAGAGCAACAGCAATCTATAATGCTCACCCCACGTATCTGGATGGAATTGGGGCTTCGCGCCTCGTGTGGAGTGTTCCCAGGAAACGAGAGTTTGATCGGGCGCTCGTCCAAGTGATTCCTCTCTAAAACAGTGAAAGTCGTCGGGCGAGGTGCAGCTGCAATGTTCGCCCTGCTGCAACCGCTCGTCCAAGGGACGAAAAAAGGAGCGCAGCAGAGCAGGACGTGAGGCATGAATGGAAGAGACGGTCGCGGAGGTGGGTCCCCGCGCTCCGCTCCGGCATTGAATTGAATTTGAATTTGCCTTATTTACCGTGGCGAGACTCGGGCCATCAGGCCCGCCTCTTTCCGTCTGACCACGCATTATTTCGACTACGGCTCCTTTCACCAACTAGCAGACACAGAGGTAATTCTTGGGCGAACGGAAACAAAGCAATTTGAATGTAGCTCAGAGGCGTCATTTAGGCTTGAGGATCTTTTACATGCAGTAAATCTACTAACATGGGACCGCCCGGCTTTACTTCCCCTCCGAAAGGAAGGCGTACGTTTTCGCCTTAAAAATCCACGGCTTCGCATCGCGGTTTGGATTCCCCCCCCCCCCCCCCCTACTTGGGTACAACAGTCAGTACGCTAACGCTTACACCATCGCCACCCGGTATCTCGTGACCCTTTCCTTTCGCCGGCCCGTACTCTTTTTTTACCGATCCGACGCGGTCGCGGTTTTTGGCCGCTTCCTCATTCGTTTGCGGCAACCGATCGCCGAGGACAACGACGTCGCAAACGGCGGCGGCGCGGCGCCAAGAACGATTGCACCTTGGGCGGCGCGGAGCGAGAAGGTTCGGTGTGGGCGGATCTTACATAGAACGAAGCAGGGCGATGCGTTGCACCGCCGAACGACAAACACCGCGCCGCGCGCGCCGGGCGAAGCCTTGATGATGTTGAGATGTTCTTTCTGTTAAATTGCGTGAAATGATTGATTTTTTTCGCCGATCGAGGTTGAAGAGTTTTGGCCCGTGGGTTGGGGGTTTAGGGAGAAGAACAAAAGAGAATTGTACAAGAACCCAAATTGTTTCGCTTATAAAATATATTTTTTTTCTTATTATCATATGAAAATGATTATATTAATTAATTATTTTATACTTTTTATTATTTTATTCTTATAATATGTAATTATATTTGTTATAATTGGTTTTATTAATTTATTATTATATATTATATGTTTCTTCTCTGATTTTACCAGATCAAATTCGTATTTTCGCCATCTTCTTGTTGGAACAAAGATTCTTTTTTGCACTGTGACGTGGACATCCAGCAAAAAGACGTTTTTCCCCGTGGCAACGTGACGTCAGATATATCCAAAAAGGGTCACTTCCCATCACACACAAATCCCTCTTTTTTACAAATTTTTTGCTTGAAAAAAAATTTTTGCCCGGCGTGGATGAACAAGGCGTTAGAGCGCACGCCGGACACAAGTACACCTGGATCCCAATCGACCCGGGAATTCGCCAGTAGGCAGGGTCATGGAATGCATTGTCCCTTGTCTGTCTGGTGTATTATGCGGTTGCTGCCTTGTTTGATCCCAGATCGAAGGGGCCCGCTTTTTCTGTTAGCTGGCTAGTTTTCGTAGTTCGAGGATAGACATCTTTGAGAGAGAAAGAACAAAAACAAAAAAATGGGGGGGGGAACCCCCTTTTTTTTTTTCTGGTTCGGCTGAAAAAAAAAGCTCAAATGAGCGAAAAAAAAAAGACGAATCTTCTTCAAAATTTTTCCCGAGTCGTTACATAACTTGTTTCGTAATTGACTCCAGGCTCACGTACCGGAATATTAATAAAGGATATAACCTATAACATATGTAAAATACTGTAATCATGGCAAAACATCGATTTAAAAAAGTTGACAAAAATACATGCTTTGAAGGTTGCTGATTCTTAGAAGTTAATTTGGACAAGACCGCCTGTTCGTATCCTTAATATGGAACCAACCTTAGTAAAGAAATAATTCAACCTTCGAAAATTGTACATTTTTCAGTAATTTCCTTAACGCCTTTTACGCTGTTTACAATAGTTCACTATCTATTCTTGGTAATTTTCATTATTTTTCTTCTGAATAAAACGCATCGTACGATACGGATTGTCTTAATTTTATTAACCATTATAATATTAAAATTTACAACGATTTTTTCAATGTTTCCTTTCTTTTTAAAAAATTTTTTATTGTCAATGTCTCAATTGTTCATTGGCCACTCCTAGTCACGAGCAACCGGCATGACATTTTACACGACAATTTAAGTCAGTTGATACCTAAACCGTGTGTTTCCAAAATGAAGTGGCTGTGGCAAAACGTCATTTCTCGTGCCATTGTCATGCAGTGCACACTTTCGTTGGTGTGCCATGAATCCGGTTGTCGACAGCGAGGCGGGCGCGGCGGGGCGGCGGCGGGCGGGCGGAGGCGGGCGGGCCTGGGCGGGGGCCGGAACGGGAGGAAAATGCAGCGAGGCGGAACAGTGGATGACACGGCGGCGACACAGCCAATGAAAGGCTTCCTTTAACCTTCAGCACCTACCATCCAGTATTATAATGAAAGATCAAGGTATCGAAAACAGCGAAGCGTTTACTTTGCACACCGTTAGTGCCTCCTTGGGTTTTACGTCTCTGGCAACGGATTTCCACGACGTTTGTCTTAACATGGTTTATTATGCGTAAGTAATGATAATTTTTAATTAGTACGTTGAAAATGGAATATTTTTTTCCACTCATTGTACGTATGCGGGGACTTCAACTTATTCAGTTTTACATCATGACTCTCTTCTAAATTAATTAGAACACTGAAACAAACGGAACTCATTGTTGGAACTTCATTCAACGGAAATCATTGTTGCGAACTTCTAATCACACAATAATTACTTAATGAGTTACTTGATTACCGCCACCCAAGTCAATTTCGCTGACAATTACTTCCTCGAGAAAGAGATGAATATTAGTACTCTGCTTTTTACATTAGTTATAGTGTAATATCATAAATGTAAATACAAAACAATAAAATAATATATTTCTAAAAGGTAAAAAAATTATCATTTTAACTTCAGAAGTAATCACGTAAATCATATGTATCTTCGTAAACGTTTTCTTGAATTTAGAACTTTTTATAAGAAGAATAGTTGTTAGACTTCACCACAGAAAGCAAAATGTCATTAATTTGAATTTTCTATTTCGATGGGTGCAGGAAATTTGACGCTTCCTTGTTCTGTCATCCTTGCCTTAAATCGGTGACACTGATATTTGAGACCCTCTAAATGAAATGAAATCTTATGTGTCAAGAGACGTGAAAACCTATGTCCAGTTTTTTAAGTAATAAATTCAAAATCTTCATTTATTTCATTAAGGCAGAAAACACTGCAAAAAGTATACGTCGCTTACGCCAAATATTCTCAATTGTAGTAGAAATCATGCAGGGAATTTAACTGTATTCTAAACATAATTTGTTTCGCAAAGCATTCTTTCGACAAATATCTAGTCTGCTGTAGACAAAATATAGCTGCAATAGTACAACTGAAGTGCATGATGAGAGTGGAGGCGAAATTATATAAACAAATGCATTATACAAAAATTTGTATTTTTCCACGGATTACATGCTTTTCGTGCTCAACTTTCAACTAGTGAGGGTCTTAAATTGTAATATTTTAGTAATGATCGTTCCATATTAGTGACTTGAAGGGGTAGGGCTGGGAACTGAATAGTATGGAAGCAACGTCTTTCCTTGATTTCGAGTAAAATAATACTTTGACAGCCTAGGGACTTTTATACGCACTGCTGAATTTAGCATCCCCACACGCTGTGCGCAATGATAAAATTCGATCTGAATCGGCCTACTGGCTGAGGTAGCTCGGGGCAACAACTGATGTCACTGCAGTGCCTCCATCTGGCAGGTCCTAGGATAGAGTCTCGACGATGTCTGGATTTTTGACACAAGCTTTTCAGCTAGGCCGATTTCAGCCACAGTCCGGAGGACAATCACAGCGACCGGCTGCTCTGATCGGTAGTTTTCCAGTCAATACCAGGCCAATGCAGGAGCAGTATCCTAATAATCGGGCCACAGATGCATCACCGAGTAATTTCTTATTTGTCTACAAAACACCAAAATAGTAAGTTGTGGGTAATATAGTTGCAAAGATATAAGATGTTACACCATAACATGTTTTTGTTACATGCTCTTTTATCAAATTACCCTCTTTATGGACCGACTTTGAGATGTTTCATTAAAAAAACATGATTGTATCGTCTTATTTACTTGATGCCTAGATGATCATATCATCCACACTACATTATGTTAAATAAAATGTTCAAATGCGGTACGTGGTTTGGTAAAACTGGAATTATTGATCCTAATAGATTGCTTTAGTTGAATGTATGATTTGCGCAGCTAGGCTAAAGTCGCATAGCTTGCATATGTTTGATGACTTTTATTCCAAGGTGCCTCAACTAATGGTGTTCATTACGACTACAGGGTCATGATTGCACTTCCAGTGACCTCTTGGAAACGCATTTTATCGTTCCAAGATGTGAAAATCGCCAGGCAGGTTATGGCTCGTTCAAGGTGAGAGTTGACTATCAGAACTGTTTGTCGTAACCGAAGTGTTCCGTGAAGCAGTGCCTTGAACAAGCTGCAACACAACGGGTATGTTCGAATTTTGCATAGAAACAAGGCGGTGTTGTGTCCCCTAACGAATATTATTATAGCGACAAGTACTTGTCGAAGGTGGAACTGTCGAGACGCGATCTAGTAGATGGGTTCTGTTTAAAAGCTACAACATATTTTCCAAACACTGACACGTGTGCCTGCCGCGTGTATATATATATATATTGGCAGGCAGTGGTGCTCGAAATAACATCTGGATAAATAAAGAAACAGGCTTCTTTTGATTAAACACGAATGCACAATTTCGTCTCCAAAAATAATTAACATATTTTCAATTTAAACACAAAAATGTCAATGTACATTCTATCATCCAGAAGAATTTCAGCTTGATTTTTGGTTATCATTTCTCAAATCGCTCGTACGACTTTTTATTTAATGTACTTTAATGGGGGAAATGGGGAAATTTAATGTGTTTCTATGAAGCTGATGATAATTCATTTAACTTTTCTACTTTGTACACCTCTGCAAATCGGATACGCTTCCTGGGAACTTCAGGCAAGTTATTACTATTTCTCTTTTCAGGCGAGCAATTAATATTTCTCTTTTTATTGACTAATTAACGTATGAGTTATGGCTGAAGGAAGCAGCATTAATGTGAAATCATAGAAGCAAGATTTATAGAATCATATCTTCTTTCCTCTATGGTGAAATGCTTTTTCGAGGAAGAAGATCGACGAAGAGAAATAAGGCGAATGAAGAAGTTGCGCAACACGACTGTTGGAAGAAGCGTTGCATGGCAAAGATGCATGGCACAGTGCCTGGCACAGGGCGCATTGCCGCCGCCGCCATCGCAACCGCCACCGGCCACTGCCGGTAGTAACCCCCGGATGCGCGGCGCCGACGATGACACGTCGTTGACAAGCGCGCCGCGCTGTTTCGCCCTGCACCCCCGCCGCCCAACCGCCACCTCCCCACCTGCAAACCGCCGGCCGTCGTGCCACCTACCCGCGGCACGGGCGCACGGGTCGCGACCCGCGCCACCACTGTCGAACACGCAGCCCGGCCCGCTGCGCACCACTGACAAGCCGCATACCGCGCCGCCGCCCGCCACCGACACGCCACCACGCAACCACCGCCGTCGCCACCACCGCCGCCACCGGCAGGCCGCCGCTACCGCCCGCCCGCGCCGCCGCTTACCGCCGCACCACCGCCACCGCCGCCGCACACCGCCGCCGCCAACCGCCGCCGCCACGCCCACCGCGCCGTCGCACCACCCGCCGCCACCGCCGCCGCCGCTACCGCCGTTCACCCCGCCCCCGCCTCTACCGCCAGCGCAGCATTGACACTTCCACCGCCGCACCAGCTGCCGCTGATTTTCCGTGAATCGCAGCGCGGTTTGCTCGCGCCCGCGGCTTGGCTCCCCGCGGGGGGGGAGACAGGGGTGGCTGGTGGGGAGGGGGGGTGCGCATGCGCGCGCTGGCACGAGCACTTTCCCCCTCAGTGGCGTGGGCGGCTGGCGGCGCGGCGGCAGCTATTCTTGCATGCGACCCACTTGGTGCTAACGGGACCCGCTCGTTCGCCGCGCCGTCGCAGCCGCGTCGTTCAACCGCCCCGGAAGCGATGACGCGTGTCTGTCAACGCCGATGACAAGTTGGAGATAATCGCCCCAGCTGTGCAGCAGAACCCCGGAACCAAGTCGTGGTTTTCCCCATTAACATTAAGGCGGCGCCACACATGCGGCATTCGGCGAATCCCAAGTAGTATGGACGGGTTGCTCGCTATTCGCCGAGCGCCGACAATTCGGTATTCGCCCTACCCACCGCGTGTCGGTCTTTCGAACACATCAAGGCGGCTCCGCCCATGCGGCATTTGGCTAATCCCGAGTAACCAGTAGCCAAATCCCAAGCAGTGTGAAGGGGTTGCTCGCTATTCGCGAAGCGCCAAACATTCTGCTTTCGCCTTACCCACCGCGTGTCGGTCTTTTGGACACATCAAAGGGTCTGAACATTCGCCGAACACTCCGCTCGAGCTTGGGCGAGCAATAGCTCACTCTTCGGCGAGTGCCAAATGAGTGGCCTTCAGGCGAATGCCCGAGCAATACCCTAATAACTGAGCGACGGACTACCCGCGACCATTCCTTCCTCTTGTTGGTCCTATCCCTACCCCTTACTACACTTACACTTGTATTGGTGGTTATATCTTGTCCCAGCTGGAGCGGGGCCCCGCTGGTGGGAGATACAGGTTGGGGAATCCCCTCAAGGTTACGTGCATGTCGGCGCCGGATGTAACCATCCAGTGGAGGAAGATCGATGCCACATCTCGGGATGAAACGTGCACTTTACTTACGGGACGAATGACCATAGCAGTTGACGTGCCCAAAAGCAAATCAATCGGAAGCACTTGCAAACACTCCAATTCTTAAACTGGAGTGTCAGTGATTTCGTGTAAAAGTATGATTATAAATAGTAAACATTAATGAAGTGTACAATTGAAGTGTACCCACCGTTCCTGGCCCTGAACCTGACCATGATCTTGCTGCGAAATGTGTAAAGACAGGTTATTTATCCTTTTCCAACTAATAAGCTCAGAAATTATCCTGCGATATCATCAAACGAACTTTGATTTTCAACTTTCTCTTATGTTGGGGTAATGCGTGTTTGTGAGCTAGAATTCTGATATTCAAATTAATTAATGATGAAAACTGTACTGTACACTGTAATATTCATATTATACACAATAAGGGTTAAATTTTCACGTACAGATATGAACAGACATTTTTGGGGACAAGAGCTAAGAGGTGTAAAATCCTATAAAGGAAAATATCAATGATAAACCTACGCCATCTTATAATATAGTGCAATTACCTTCATGAATTTGTAGATATTTCTCTCTTAAATACTAATTAGAATTTTAAATTAAAAGAATAATCAATACTACTATCAATTTAATTTACAAAAACCTCAAAAATCTAAATGAAGTTCCCCAGTTTGTTTTTTTGATGTCTGAAATGCTCAATTATTCCTTTAAACTGGTCAAATTTATCAAAACGGATTCGTGTATCTACGTATTCTTACAATTAGTAAGTGTGTTTATACACTGTCACTTAAAGCATTCCTCTTGAAATGTTACGATATCCACGATGTGTAGTAGAAAATACTACCCTAGTGTAACATGTATCGGTTGCACAGGAAAGTGGAGACTTCAACGCCTGGTTAGACGACAAACTCTTTCACAAGTAAAGCCGTGATTTTCTCGAGCAATGACTTTCCTTCCTTTTGTAAAGTGAACATTGCAAAATGATTTCGAATTTTCTGACTGAACGTTATAGTTTTCACATCTCTTACAATTCTCAATAAATTTAAAATAAAATCAAGTATTAACGTGTGTGCTAAAATGTTAAGTTATTAACTCTACATTTATTTGATATTTTGTATATACTTTCAAATTTCTATCGAAACAATGGGTTTTAACTTATTCAAGTCGTATCGTTTTCAGATGCCTCATTTACTGATAATAAATCTCTATTTGAATCTGCCTCCAATTTTAGAGACGATTTCTTCGTGTACCAGATAAGCAAAATATCTTCATTACATTAGACAACTCTCTTCGAATTAAATAAAATATTAACTATTCGTGTGACCATATTCAATGTCCTAACATTATAACGTCACGTATCAATTATCGTAAAGTAGCTAGGTCGAAATGCATATGGCGGAAACTGAAAGTCCATTTGCGAAACAAATTACAATACCTCTATAATATTAATTTAGATATCGTTCATAGCTATGTAGCAAAAAAATTAATTTTAATTATTTTCTAGTTTTAATGACCAGGTGAATACAACTATTTTGAAAATTGGGTAGGAATTAATTTAGTTATTCCTAGTTTCATTAAATTTGATGGATACTCTAATTGTTACTCATGAACATCTAAGAATCTTCATTATCGAGAACTATTCTCCGTGAAATATTGGAACTCCTGGAAAATATTCTAATACGAAGTCAGCCCCTTGGCACCTTATTATGGACATTTAAAATCTCCAGGGAAATATATTCCGCTCAATAAATAGTATTCAGTTAAAAAACAAAATGCTATAACAATAGTGTTTTATTAATAAATTGTTCAAAGCATTAGTTATCTCGACTGGGAATTTTATCCAGATCTGCTGAATTGCATGCAATATACTACATGACAATAGGCAAATGAGGCGAAAAATTGTGACTCCTCTGGCCTCTGACTACTCAGCAAATTATTCTTTGTTAATCAGATCAAAATAAATTTTACTGTCACAACAGATAATTGAATGTAAATGAATTAAAGCAAATTAATTAAAAAAATTAAATGTTTATCTTATATACACCGTGGTTTTTTATTCAGTTTCTATTTTGTCATAAACAGAATACCAGAACACTTAATTAGTAAGTAACAAGTAATAAGTAAGTAAAGCCAATTAATAGTATTGAATCAAATGTTGTGGTAAACTAAACACTGTTTTTCTCCCTCAGAAGTCAGCTTCAAATTGTGCTCCTCTACCGGCCTGGTATTACATTCACTCTTCTACAAGCGGTATCTATGGCCTTGGGAGCGGGCTTCTCCACTCCCTCACCATTTCCCCTGTCTTTAGTTGTCCAGGCAGGGATCCAATCTGTAGATAAACTGCTGAGGAAGCCGCAGCCCTTCTCAGCTACATCTTGGGTATCGCCCAGGTGCCGCTGTGATTCGTAGATCCTTAGCAAATAGCGTAGGGAGTGCGTGATGGAGAGATCCGGTGGAATGCAGGGGAAACGGGAGTACCTCGAGAAAAACAGCCGCGAACCCGCTCTGTCCACCACAAATTTCACTTGGAACAGGCACCAGTGGTGGAAGGCGTGCAGCCTGACCACAACGCCAAAGGTCGCCCCTCAAAAGTTGTGGCAATTTTTTTGAAAAAAAAGGTGTGCGACTACAAGCCTTTGTGGAAGGCTGGCGCGCGTCGAGCAGAGCGCTGACGGTGTGTTTGTGTGTGTGTTGCAGATCCTGTGGACGGCGCTGTCGGTGGCTCTGGGGCTGGAGATCCGCGGGGAGATCATCCGCGGCGTGCCCTGCATCAAGCGCTTCCACCAGCTCTTCTGCCCCACCGCGGGCGCCTCCTACCCCATGTGAGTCTCGTTGCTACAATAATAAACCAAATAGCCCACACATCACCTAATTTCTACCAAAATTTAACACACGTACCAGCAGCATCCCATTTCAAACTACCAAAAAATCCAACCCACATCCGAATAAAAAATAGATTCCCTTTTAAAGTCTTTCTCAAAATCTTAGCCAACCATGAAACATAACCCAGGGTTCTCCCCTAGAGTATCCTCTTAAATGTATAGATTAAGTTAGCTGAGGTATTTTAACTAGCATAAGTCGAAAAACACATCTGTTAAGTAATTAAACTAACAGATGTATTCCTTCAAGAACAAATACATATGTTAAAAAAATAAAATCTCCTTGTTGCCCTGAGGCTGTCAGTGAAAATTACGTTAAAAACATACCTTGTTAAAAAGTGCATCTTTTACGTTCTTTTCTTTGGGAATTTTTAATACAATTAAAATTTTTTGTGCATGAATTATAAACTGTTCTACATGCTTTGGCGATCCTACTGTGAGAAATGGATAATCTTCGGAAACATTATCATTATGCCATATTTTATTGAGCTAGTCTACAAGTTGTTTCCAGGTTATAATTTTGAATGGCTACGATTTTTGTTTCATAATTATCCACAGATTATTTGTAGGATTTATTTCCCAACTGTTTTAATAACAATGCTATGTATTCACATTAATTTCATCGACGATTTTTTTATTGAGTTGGCTTAATGAAATGATGCTCCATTGAAAACAGAAACAAAATCTTCGTCAGGAAACCACTGCTCTGAGGTAAACTTTGTTTAAAACATTTTACAATGGTGGTTATTCATAATGTCTCTCACGATGTACAACCAGCCACGTCTGAACTGACATGACATTACCCCACTAGGTGTGAAAAGCGAACGAAATAAAATATTCCGCTCATATCTGCTTTTGAGTTTAATAATGGCCATGCCTCTCATATTTCATAAGCTGCCGGTATTCCTTCCCCAATAAAACATGAGATACGGCACCGACATGTACGTCGGGATGAAGGAGTTTTCTCTCCTCTAGGTCCTCCCCCAGCGGGGGCACCACCCCACCTGTGAGAAGCTCTAAGCTACCGACTGACCTCTCTACATGTGTAATGCATTTACGTATGTATGTGGTAACGGGTCAGGGGAGAACAAGAATAAGAAAGAAAATATGGCGCGCGTTTCCTGTCTCATTGCTAGGGTACTTCTCCGGTATTGACTGGAGAAATCACGGAAAACATACGATCAGAGAAGCTTCGGGAAGAACCAATTATCCTCCAGGCTGATTGAACTCGGCTCAGATAGCTGGCCAATGTCGAATAACCGCCCCTGTTAGAACTAAAACTCTAAGATCTGCCTGTCGACGACGCTGCAGAGGCAATAGTGTAGCCTTTGAGAAATCACAGCCGGTTTATCGTGTTCGCACATTTATGGCACTTTTTCGCTCGACGTATGACACTAAGGGGACGCGCCCTGCGCCGAGAATTGCACGCAAATACATAAATCTTATGCTTTTATTAGGTACTTGGGTAGGGTACTTGAATAATGTTGTCGAGAAACTGTATAAAAACTTGTCTTAACGTTGTATGCGAGGCTTACTGGAAACACGACAAGAGTGCGCAAAAATCTTAGAAAACAAGCCGCATCCAAGTCCTTTAAGAATTTCTTTTTAAAAAGGAGGAGTAACTTTGACATTCAAGTGGACTTATTAAGAACATCAATGATAAATGTAAATAATCATTTTACCACATACTGTCCTTAACAAGTCAGGAATATTAATAAAGAGGAATGATAACAGTTGAGCAGTATAGCTCTGAAGAAGGTCACAACACGTTGGCCGAAACGTCAGCTCAATTGACTGAGACGCGGCTCAACCCGGAAAGCCAAGTATCCAGAAATGATAATTCTTAAAGGAATAAAGTAAATAAATACAAATGCCAAGTAGCTGATGCTGCAAAAATTGAAATATAAAAATAGTATTAAAAGTGTGATTACTTGTCTTTTATTTACACTTATAAGAAACAGAAAAATCATCAGTACCTCAATAAATAGTATTCGTATATCTCGCGTTTACGTTATTGAAGATTTTCATAAAATAACATGGTTTTTTAAATGCATTGGAATTTGTGAAAAGCTACTGTATTGAAATTCATGAAAATTTCCAGATATTTTAAAAATTTCATAATTCCACAATGTTTAATTCTTAAACAATAATTTCAGTACATTTTTCTATTCTCATTTATAATCGTATGCAGTGGATTCAAGGATTTGAAAACCTATCCCATTTCTCTATCTTCTCTAAACTAGTAGTGCTACAACTGCACGTACTTTCTTGCCTATGGTTTGCTTATATAATATTATAATACTACTACTTGAACGCTCTAAAATATTACCAACCCGCAAAATGTTTGACCACGCTGAATTCGAATTCAAGGACTTAGGTTAAGCTCAAGGACTTGGAACATTGCAAGCAATTAACATATCCTCTACTTCAATCGCGTGGTTTGATATAACAACTTTTCCGTCGATTTGAAAAGAAAATTAAACCTTTGGAATTTCCAAAATTTAGTGTTTTAATAAAAATCGGACAAGTTCGAGTAAAATAAATTACGAAACAGTTGGTAGCGTTCGAAAATAGTGTTTAGGTTTTTTTTTAAGTTATCGCTATTTCACACCAATTTGCATGAGAACGACTCACATTTTCAGAACATTTGCATGACATTATTTAAAGATCTGATTAAAAAATATAATTCATAAGGAAAAAATCTGTCTTCATTGTATTTTAGTTGTAGAATGCCATCGAAAAATAATTTAAAGGTTTGCAATTTTCAAAGTTTCAAAACTCTCAATTGAAATAGTAACTATGACACATTATATAGTTTCTCTATTTGTCAAAAAAAGTAAATAAATAAAGTTGTGGAGCCATTTTTGAGAAAATATTTTTAAAGTGTTCTTTATTTGTCGCAAACTGCGTTCGTATTTTGCAAAACGTTTAAGATCTAATTTTGAATAACAGATTTCATTAAGAATTTACCTGAATCAATATTGTAGATGTAGAAATACCTAGAAAACATTTTTAACTTTTGCAACTTGGGAAAATCCTGAGAATTCATTGCAAATCGGACCTGCTGCATTTTGAAAAGTGTATTTTGCTCTATCTTAGAAAAAATGTAATCCAAAAATTTTCAAACCATTTTTGAGAAAAAAATTGAACAACCCAAAAAACACCCTTTCAAATTCGAGGGGCAGCGACACTTGCCCGATTGTTGAAGGAATTGAAATGTTGGTGAAAATTCTACGTTCAGTTAGCTTTGTTCAGAGACAGACGAACGTTTTAAACAGACAAACATAAGTTTTGTCTTAAACTAATTTTTCGGCGTTAGGGACCCAAAAAGGTTGATTTTGTCTAAAAACGTATAAGAGGATGTTATTTACTACGTACAGGAGCAAGATTTATTCGCGTTCTCTATATAAGAAACCCATAACAAGTAGCTTTTAAATAGTGTTCAATCTATTGATACATATTTACAAATACTAAATAATTCATTAAATTTACAAATAAGATATAGTTGAAAATTGTTTCTGATGTGGATCTGAGCATTTCTCAGACTTCTAGGTAACTGCTCGCCAGGAGGTGCAATCATACATTTCTTCATAGTGCTGAAATGAAGTAACGCAACATGGATAGTGAATCATTTTCTGTAGAGAGCTTTGAAACAGCGTATTAAAGTCCTCATCTACCTAGTATCTCTCTGCTCTATGTTTCAACATTAAGGAAGGCTAATATATTACAGAGAGAGAGAGGGAGAGAATGCTGTGGTAAACAAGCGAATAATATTTTTTTTTCTTTTTCGCATTATATCATGTTCTTCCAGTTATTTCAAAGCATGATTTCCTAGGTAAAATTTCTACCCACTAATTTACGACTTCCATTTAGATACTGAAAGAATCTGTGCAAAGCACGTTCTGCGCTGACGTTAAACTTCGCATTATGCAACAATGGATGGCTGAAAACGCAACGTGCTAAATATTTATGAGAAACTAGTTGCTTTCTTGGTAGCAGTTATGCCAAGTCCTGAAATGTTCATGCAACATTCAATACCCGAAATTATGCGCTTTTGCACCACAATGCACCTCCATTGAAACATTGAGAGACACGAGTACTACATTCACCCTAGAGCCATGGGGAAATAAGGACTCACAGCTTGTAAACCCGATATAGTTATTATTATTATTATTATAGTTTTAACTTATTTGAGCAGTTAACAGAGGGTAATCCTGACGATATTTTCTATTGATAAATTACGACTTTAACATTTTCCATCTTCTCTTCAAATACATTTTCAATAATTCTACTGATTTTTAACGAGCCACATTCTGAAATATGCTACAGTGTTGTTACACGTCTAAATAAAGGTTTTCTCCTTGAACCATTTAAGTAGATTCTGATTTGAAAATACGGAAATGCAAAGCACTTGCAAATTTTCGCTTTTGGAATGCTGAATCTGAACAGGTACTCGTTTAACATCATACACCAAATTTTATGTTTAGACATAAAAACTGAGAGGTTGTTACGCCCTTTTTCAGTTAGTATTAATGTACAGCAATTATCTTGTGTGTTAGTACACGACATGTGAATGTTGCTTAAGTGAAAGGTCGGGATTTGAGAATTTCTTTTTTATTTTTTAATGTACTCGAAGTGAGAAGAGAAACCATGTCGAACCATTATAAAACATCATTTAATTGATATTTTTTTCCAATCACACATAAATAAAGTAAATAGATCGTCAACGCTTAACGACCAAAGGAAAATGCCAACCGACTCTCGACTCTTACCAACTGCCCTTCAGAAATGACATACACACATCCCTCCTTTTTTTACGTTCCCATCTACCTAGTATATCTGTTTCAACATTACGGAAGACTGGGATATTGAAGAAAGAGAGAGACAAAGAAAGAGAGAGTGAGAGAGAGAGAGTGAGAGTGAGAGAGAAAGAAAGAGAGAGATATCGCTATGGTAAACAAGCGAATAATTTTTTTTCTCCTTCGCATTATATAATGTTCTTTCCAGTTATTTCTAAGCATTACGAGTTACTCTGTAACATTTATAACTACTAATGTACGGCTTCTATTTAGATACTGAAAGAATCAGCGCAAAGCGTGATGTGCGCCGCCGTTTATATCCACATTACGCAACATTGGACGACCGAAAACGCGAATTATTTGAAACGATCTTCTTCGTCCACCTAACGCCGATGAAACACGCCAAGTCGGGCGGGCCGCCGCTCCGCCCGATCCCCACTCACATCCCCGCCCGTGTGCAGCGCTGGAGCACGGCGAGCGCGCCCGAGAGCTGGCGCGGGTCCAAAGGACGCAGCGGCGAGACGGGCGACCTCCACGCGCGGCGCGCCGCTCTTCGCGGGTGAAGAACATCTGACAAGCAACAGGCGGAAAATTTCGCTGTCGACGGTCGTCGTCGGTAGGCCAGCGCGCCGGCCGATTCGAGATCTCGGCTGGCGCCGCCCGCCGGACGCACAGTGCGCGAGCTGGCGTTCCCTAAGGACGCATTCGGTTGGCGCCGACAATCAAATTCAAGTGAGCGTCTGTAGCAGAAATGAGTTGCGATTTTGTCGGCAAGAAACTGAAGCAATTGGCGTTGCACGTGTGTTTATTTATCACAATCATCCTTAGGAAGAAAAAAACAATTAATTTTATGTTTACTTGGCGGTCCGGGCGTCCATGGCGAAGGTGCCGACGTTTCGGTCGCCATTCTGCTACCTTCCTCAGGGCGAAATGCAGGATGAGGAAAGTCGCAGAATGGCGGCCGAAACGTCGGCACCTTCGCCATGGACGCGGCGTCACCCGGACAGCCTAGTAAATACTGATTCTGGCCGCGGAAGCCTACGCTCTCAATTAATTTTATGGTGACATACTTATTTACGTAACTAGTACAGAACGTAAGTGTTTGTCCCAGTGAAATGATGACTTACAAAGCAACGATTAGAGCAGAGTTCAGTATTTTCAAGACTTTCACATAAGTTTCGAACATTATTTTTTAGAACGAATTCGTGGAAACATTATTATGTATACACTCTTGGGATCACTGTCAATATGTGAAATGGCGGCCATGTTGATTCATGGTTCCTCTAAGGACGCATTCGATTGGCGCCGACAATCGAATTCAAGTGAGCGGCTGTAGCAGAAGCGAGTTTCGATTTTGTCGGCAAGTAACTGAAGAAATTGGCGTTACACGGGTGTTTATGTATCACAATCATCTTTAGGAAGAAAAAAAACAATGGATTTTATGGTGACATACTTATTTACGTAACTAGTACAGAAAGTGAGTGTTTGTTCCAATGAAATGATGACTTACAATGCAACGATTAGACCAGAGTTCAGAATTTTCAAGACTTTCACACAAGTTTTGAACATTATTTTTGAGAACGAATTCGTGGAAATGTACAATTATTTATATACTCTTGGGATCATTGTCAATATGTGAAATGTCGGCCATGTTGATTCATGGTAATCCCAGTCTTTTATTTACTTTGCAGTATCCAGTTGTTTTATATGGTCATGTTTTCTTTGCTGTGCGCGTAGACTATTTTTTATCGCTTTCCAATCAATAAACAGCGAGGTTACGTAGTAGTTTTCATGCATAAGTGATGAGAAAATAATTTAATTTACATCCCCGCTATTATTCTCGTCAGTTCTCGCTCGATCCTCACTCTACCCCTCCCCTATCGGATCTCCCAACCTGTCCGTCCCCGCTACCCCGACTTCAGTCCTGTCTCACCAGGCGAAACCCTGTCTTACCCGACCCCCTCTCCCAGTGACCATTTCCCACCCCGATGTCCGTCTCGCCCCTGTTATGCAATACCCAGATGCATTGCGAATTGCATACTCATTTACAGAAACGAAAAATAATACTCCTGGGAATTTGAAAACGTTTCTTATTATTACAAAACATGTACGAGCCTTCCAAATTTCAACATATTCTAACTTCAATTTTAATATATTTGGCCCTCTGCTGATATCACTGTGAGTTTACACAGGTGTCTGAAAACAAATATTACAAACTTCTAGGGTATTTAAGCAGGAAGGAAAATAATAACTTCTTGCTAATAAACATAAGAATGAAAACCCCACACAATGAAGTTATACTTGTGCCATTTGTCCCTGATTGATAGGCAGCACATCGGCATTGATGTTCGACAGAAGTCCCGTTCTGGCGCAGATTTCCTGTGTATCTGCCAAACTAGTACTGCTAAAACAACACATACTTTCTCGCCCGCATTTCCACGCACATTTCCGCGCAAAGTACAAAAAAATTTCGAATAATTGTCCATGACCTTATTTCAAAATCTATCTTTAAGAAACATTGGACGAAGAGAAACATTAGATATGCTTTCATTAAAGGAAACATCTCTGTTTTTATAATTGTAGTTGTAGCAAGACGCCGAAAAAATGGGAATTTTTGGAATTTTCGAAAAAGTCAGGGTTTTTACGAAAATGAGACATTCACCATTCTTTTAAACGTTTTTCACACTACCCAATAAAAAATTGAATCAAAAACGATGGAACCATTTATTATGAAAATATGGAAAATGTCCCAGGGGCTTCATGTAAAGTACCCTCCAAAATTAAATTATCGGTTTTAAATTCTTTAGGTCGCGACATCAGTCAGATTGATTGAGGAATAATAATTTTGGATAAAATCAGCTGAACAGGTAGCCACTAGCGTTGTTCACAGACGGACGGACGTTTCCCCCATCATTCGATTTTTGGAATAAAGGGCCCACCATGAATTCTGCCTACACCACGTTTTAGAATTTTTTCTAAATTTAGCATCTGGATTAATCAACATGTTCATTACCAGGGACCTGTAATAAGAGTTTTCTGCCGATAATTCGCAGTTTTTGTGTAGAATTACATAAGTTTCTCCCTAGGCGTTGCGAGAAAGTAAAATTGATACCTCGAACACCAGTGCAATAACATTTGCCTACAAATTGGAGGGTAATGTCACATGTGTAACTTTGTTACACATTTCTCACAGCCTCTTTATTAGCAAAAGTTGATCATCTTCAACCTCCATAAACACCCTAGAAGTATTGTATGTATAGATTAAAATTGATATTCATTCTTGAACTACTCTGCTGGATATAGTATATTTACTACGAGTTGTAAACGAACCAGATTTTACATTTAGAGCTATTTATGAAGTAATTACTTTATGTAGTAACTGTCTCACTTTTCTATTCATCACCAATACCGACAATGCAGAGATACGATATCTCAAAGTGGTGGTGATTCAGTAATTTTCATAGATTCGTCACTTAGTATGAAATCAGTATAACAACTTGACAACAAATGTTCTGTCATCGTCATTAAAATGTATGGTTAATTGAATTTTATTTGCTTTAATTGATTCTTAGCATAATTGTTTCCATGACACATGACTCTTGCACGTAAATTTAACGTCCAAACTATTAATACAGTATTCGCAATAAAAGTGAATTTTATTACACAATTCATGTCATTTACCTAACGCATACATATTTTAGGCTTCTAACATAATGTTAAAATTACATATTCAGCGTAAATTTTTAATGTTTGCGGCTTGCATGTCTAAGAAAAGCATTGTTCCTACAAGAACGATGGAACTGAGATATTTACGCATTAATGGCAACGTATTAGTAGAATTTGCGATATTTGCTGGATTTACCTTCCCTTTACAAAAAGCGTTTTAGTCCTTCTAGGGAACTGGATGTTGCCCTCTGAGATTCACGCAATTTCGGATCATCAATCAACGGAGATTTGGCAACGGGATGGGTTACTTAGATTCCAAATGGTGTTTATGATATGCAATATGTTTAACTTTAATACATTAAGAGTTAACTTTGCGTAATGTTCTAGCACGTGTAGTTTTATTTTGAGTGAGAACGTGAGGTTGGCTATAAAAGAAACAGTAAACGGCCCTGCGTTGGCAAAATCAAGTAAATGGCTGTAATTATACGCCCTAGCGATGAACACTGTCGTTACACGAGACAAGAACATTTCAAAATTGTTCATGTCTCCCAGACAACAAAAACTCTTTTGCTGCAACAGATTGCAACATTCAAATAGAATGCTAAATGGCAAGTGATACAGATAATTACATGAAACACGAAAGATGCATATAATTACGTTTTACATTATTCAACAGAATTAACACCCAAGGATAATTAGAACCGGCATACGCTCGAAGTTTAATATTATTAAGGTGTAGTTGCATGCACAAGATGTACGAGGGAAAACACCGAGTTGCATTTATATTCCAAGTACGTTCCTAGTTCGCTTACAGGTTAATTGACGACTAAAACGGCTTTAATTGAATCTGCACAGTGCTCAGCACTGATGATCTCGTCCTCGTGAACTAGTCGGTAATTCCATTCCCTAAGGTTGGAAGCTTCAACAAAATTCATGCTTAGCAACAATATGACGCTGGTTAAGTCGGATGGAGAGGTCGATGTAAAGCAAACGGTAGTTGGCACCGACGTTGATGGGGCTGTGGTCTAACGATTTTGCCACTTCTACAGGGTGAAAATGCTCGTATAACCAGTGTTTGGAGCGCTCTAGTAGCACATGCTTTTGCCGTAAACCAATTTTTTGATATGAAGGACCCATAAAACGTGGATTCTGACTGCACGATATATTGAAAGATGTTATTTACTACACATGGGAGCAAGTATTAATCTTCGATATCAGGTACGCTTAATGCGAGTTTTTCTGCCAAAACATCGTCGTTATCCGCTACAGCATTACAATAATTTATCTATACTACGTAAGTGGCATTCGGGAAAGAAAAAAATATTGGTGTAAAATAAAATATTTTCCAATTATGCGATTTAATTTTTCACTTACATTTGGAAATGATTCGGAGACATACATTAATCAAATCAAGACACATTAATCATTTCAGAGATGATTCTTAGTAAATAATAGGATTAATCTGTCAGTATGATTAAGAGGACGTGAATAATGGTAAAACTCTATTGGAATGTGAGACATGACAAGAGAAAAGCAAGGAAAATCCGTCTTGGTCACACAAAGCCGCATACATTTACATACATCAACATTCGTACCACAAGCCTAGAGAATGCATTTCTAGTTCGCGGGCAAGATTCGTAGGTGGATGTTTTTGTAATAAAACAACAAGAACAAATGTCGAAATTTAGGCTCTTGCTGATTACGCAGAGTCAATAGATATTTAGCTGTCCGGGAGACGCCACGACTTAAGACTTAGTGACCAATGATTTGGTTGTCAAACTTCGACCTTGTTAAAGATATTTCCCTGAAGAAGTTCTTAGTATGGTAACCTTATTCTACTGGTAACTGTGCCAAGAACGTGTCTTCTCTTGCCTGTGCCGCTGCTGTGCCTTCTGTTTTCTTGATGGCAAAAGTTCCTAGGACATACCGACTCCCGGACAACCAAGAATCTACGACCAAATATGGTGTCATATCGTGAAGCTGTCAGTACGATATTGGAATCACGGGGGGGGGGTTCAGTGCATCAACTGATATCACTGCAGTTCCTCTGATCGGGAGGTTCTAGATTCGAGTTCCGACAGTGGAGAGTTTCGACACTACCTTGTCAGCTAGATCAAATTCAGTCGCTGTCTGGAGGAAAATTCTATAAACCGGTTCCTCGAATCGGTAGTTTTCCGTGGTTTCTCTGATCAACACCAGGCGAATGCTAGAGCAGTACCCCTAACAAACACGCCGCGGACTGCGCGCGATATTTCCTTCCTCTTCCTTGTCCTATTCTTACCCCTTATACACATACACTAACACGCACTACACTACCACACATGCCGGGAGACCGGTCGGTATCTTAGAGCTCGTTCAAACTGGGGCAGTGCCCTGCTGGTGAGAGATACCTGGTTGAGGAAACCCCGCTAGCCGATGGTGAAACGGCGCCGTATCTCGCCATCCTGCGGGGGAAGATCACCGCCACCTCTCGAGGGACACAGGCACTACACTTCTGGGACTAATGACCTTAAATTCTTGGCTATCCGGGAGACGCCACGTTGTTGGCTGAGAGGCCGACGTTTCGCCTGAGATGTCGCAGGCTTCCTCAGGGCAGTGATAGTGTAATGACCTTAGCAGTTGACCCGCACGGAATCACTAATCAATGAATAAATGGAAGCGCCATTTCGCGGCGTTAAAAGCCAGCGTGGTGTTCCCGACGTGGCGCGTCCGCCAGTATCCGGAAGGAATCCACGCGATTGGGAAATTGGGAGCCGTCGGGGCTCGCGTTTTGGGACCAACTGTGCCTGCGCTCCTCGTGGCGGGCGCTGCGCCCCTCGCCGTCTGTCGGCCGCTCGCCCCCCGCCGTCCGTTTCACTGCCGCCGTCGCCCGTCGCCCGCGCCGCCTCCCTGCTTACGTAAGGGCCTGTTCGCCTTGCCAGGGCCTCCTGCGGCGGCGCACGGTGGCGGCGGCGGCGTGCGGCGAGTGCGGGGTGTGGTGGTGGGCGCGGCGGCGGCAGCGTAGTGGTGGAGTCGGCAGGGGCGCGGCGGGGCGGCGGGGCGGCGGGGGCGGGGCGGGGCTGGCGGGCGGCGCGGCGGGGCGCGGGCGGGGGCGGCGGCGGGCGGGCGGCGGGGCGGGCGCGGACGGCAGTGAGCCTTTCCTAACCACCACTCGTCCCGCTGCCACCGCTCGTGCCGCCCCCACCCCTACCCGCTCCCCATCCACCTCCCCTGCCGAAGCCGTGATAAAAGACCGCAGGCGGATTCGCGCGTGTTCGGATTATAACCACAGAGCACATGCTACTCCTTGATCTCGTGATCTTTTGCAGCGTGTTCGTTGATAAAGTGTGCGTTTTGGCGAGTTTAGATGCACAGCATTGGTAACCCGTAGGAAAGAAACATCAAACCTCCCGACTTTGAAAACACAGTTACCAACTCCCCACGCATGATATTTATAAGCTAATTAAGTAATGTTTGCAGCACTTTTGTGATCTCACTCGGAATGTTAAAAAATATTGAATGGCTAAACTGATTTAATAATTTCAACAACGATTAACTGTAATCTTTAGATCAAACAGTTGTAAAGAGCTGTATTTTGAGGGCATTTTGTAGAAAAATACCAAAACTTTGATTTAGAGTATTGATTGAATGTTTCATAAGTATGTGAGGAATCAATTCTAGAGATATGTACAATAATTGAGAAGGAATCTTCCTCTTTTCTATTAAAAGATATACGCTTTGATAAAGCTTTAAGATCATCATAGAGACCTTTAAAGACACTAGAACATAAAACATGTTTGACATAAATTTAAGAGATAGGAGACTGAAAACTTACCCTAGTATGAAAAGCAATTACTATTTACTCATTGACTTCTCAGTTGACTTGTAGTAAGTGAATCCCTTGCTACAAGAAAAAAAATTTCTAGATATTCGTTTCAACCTAGAAGCAAATGAATTTTCTATATAAAAAGTGTAAATAGTTCTAATGCTTACCGTAATTTAAAATTGCCCGTATAGAATTCTTAAATGGACATTCCTTTAATAGCAGTGTAGCAAACGGGGAAGGACATACCCTCCTAAGAATTTGTTTTGAATCTAAATAGCAGCTTCCAGATTTGAAAGAATAACTGGAAACAAGTTTTTCCACCTTACTAGGTTTCCTAAAAGAATAAAATTTTCCCTGATCAGTCTTGATCTTGGTCAAAATATCTTACATTAATTTATGAGTTTCACCATTTTGCAATGCCACTCTTCGTTTCAATTTTCAAAAATCTAACTTTTCTCTTTCCAATGGCACCTACAGATGATTTTTTCCCATCTTCATTGTTCCTTTCACAAAGAAGACAATAGGTTCGAACAGTATTTTTAGTATGTTTGCGAGTAGTTTAGAATTATGTTTGTCCACTGTGGTGCACAATAAGTTCACACGTTGAAATTTTTAATTCAATGCTTGGAAAATATATTTTCAAAACTGATTCTCAAAATAAAATGTAGAAATACATCACGATGTTTCTCAATATTTGTTTTTATGAATAAACTTTCACATAGTATTTTCAACTTACAAGAAAATAATTACAACTAATATTAAGATAAATTACTTTAAAATAATTACAACTATTAATTAGTATGTACTCTTTGTAGATGTCGAACAATGATGCTAATTTCTTCAAAGCAATTCTTCTCGATTACTAGAGAATATGAGTTACCAAGATCTACCAAGCTATAATTAGTACTGCATGAATGTGTTAAAATACCTCAAAGGGAATAAAACATACAGCACCTTCCCATAAAAATAGCAAGAACGCATAGAATAGCAAGAATAGAAAGACCCGCACAAGCAGGAATTGAGGAAGAAAGCAATTCGCAGTGGAATGTTTCCTGGGGGAGCTTAGATCGGCAACTGTTTCCGCCGTCCTAATTACAATGGCCACCTGGCAACCGCCGCAAGTCAATGAGAAAAACACGTCTCTCGTGAGGCCGACCGCTGGCTATATACAAACCGTTCAGGCAAAATTTCCAGAACGATCTCATAGAATAATCGCATATTCGCATGCTATTCCCTGTAATTTTACTCGTGAGAGGAATTGAAATAAGAAGTGGTGCCTCAAGATCCGAAGATTAGATCATTGAAAATTATTTTCACGCCTCAATCGATGAATCGGAGTGAGGTTTTTAAGACATGAACTCACTTGAACACTACATCAGCTCTTACAAGATCACCAATAGAAATGTGCATGTTTTGTGGAGGAAAACTTACGTTATAATTACCCTAATTTGAATTGACAGATGTCTGTTCGAGAAACTATAATACAAAGATTTATTTTCACATTCCTATCAATTTTAAAATGAGTCCGAATTGCGAAGGAAATATAACTGGAAATGGAAAGAACCAAATATTAGTGGTTCCTAAGCACCAACATAAGTTAAGAAATCTTCGTTGAAATCTGGTTCACAGGTTGGCGCTATATAATATGAAATCACTCTTCACCAGGGTGATCTGGGCTGTCCGGGTGACGCCGCGTCGAAGGCTGACTTGCCGACTTTTCGACCATCCTGTCGTGGTCTTCCTCAGGGCTGGTATGCCAAGGAAGCAAGGATGCTGAGGAAGACCACGACAGGATGGTCGAAACGTCGGCAACTCAGCCTTCGACGCGGCGTCACCCGGACAGCCCAGATCACCCACATGACTCTGGTCGCGGAAGCCTACGACTTCACTCTTCACCAGTGTCACTGCAGTGTCAGTATTATTTGTTTTCACATTTTTAACACGTTATGTTTCAAAATTTGGCTTCTTCAACGTCCACAAACATTCTGACACATTTTTTTCAAGAATCTTTTTCCTAATCTACACGTTCACACTTCACATAATTTTCATTTGTTCCTAACTACAAGAATCTCAAAGACCAAAACTCGAGTGTTTAAAAATAAACTAATGTTTTCAAGGAACAACTCACGCCCAAAGCAATCACATTAAAATAGAAAGTACGAGTAAGTCTCGAATAATGTCTACAATAGCATTGCAATTGAACGTAAGCTTTTTTAATATTTCATTTTCCTTTATTAGTCTAATTGCATGGAGAATTTCATTTTGCACTATCTTTACGTGTAACGCAGCTTGGTATCTAGATCGAACATTTCATGAATCTAGTTTACTCCCCTTAATACTCAAAAACCCCATTTACACGCTTTATTTTAATGGACAAATTCGGGAGTTTAGCATGTATATGGCTTCGGGTCTACCTTCCCAGAAGCCGCTCAGCGTATTATCCGCGTTCGCCAAAGCTACAGAAATCGGTCGTCAAAACGCAACGTAATAATCGCTTGGTTACTAATTCCGGGGGTGTCAACTGCTAATGTCATTAGTCCCGTAAGTGTAGTACGTGTTTTCCTTCGGTGGGGGAGGTGGTAGCAGTGGTGGTGGTAGTGTTCTTTCCCTCCTAGATGGTGAGATCCGGCAGCGAGCTATATGTCGGCTAGCGGGGGTTTTCCCAACCAGGTATCTTCCATCAGCGGGGCGCCTCCCCAACCGGGATCTGTTCTTAAGTCCCGACCGGTCTTCCGACGTATGTGGTACTGTAGTGCATGTAAGTCGAAGTGGGTGTAAGTAAGGGCTGAAGATAGGACAAAGAAACGGAAGGAAGGTCCGTTGTCCGTTTGTTAGGGTACTGCTCCAGTATTCCCCTGGTGTTGTTCGGCGAAAAAAAAAACGGAAAACTACCGATCTGAGCAGCCGGCCGCTTCAATTCTCTTCCAGACAGCGTCTGAATTCGACCTAGCTATCTAGCAAGTTGCGAAATCCTACCACCGTCGGGTCTCGAACCTGGGACCTTCCCAGTCGTGCAGTGACTTTAGTGGATGCCCCGAGCCACCTTTCCGGACGCGTAAAACGGGTGCAAGTGAAAATGTTTTGTGTACGAATGCAGAACCCCTAGAGAAGTCGGGGCTCGTGGCTGCGCGCGCGCGCACACACTCCACCTCCGACAGTATTTAAACTTCCGGTGCTCCAGACTGAAGATGCGTCAGCCGCCCAGGTGGTCAGCTGCGCCGGCCCCCGCGCCTGCCCTCTTGACCGTCTCGCCACGCCCGCACGCGTCAATATTGACCTCGCTGCCCACGCCGTCTCCCGCAGACGCCCACTCCAGATTCGTCGCTCCGCCGCATTAGCAATGTACCGTGTGTAGTAGAGGTGGTGCCGTTTTTTGAACCAATGAACTCCTCTCCTCCCTCCGGAGCCTATGTTTGTACTTTCACAATCAAATTAACCTCACTCGTATGAATAATGATCTACTAACGGACACTGATTTTCTCTATTACTTTCATTCCTTAAGTAAACTTAAATACATTTTCCAATACAACTATTCTTTTAAATAATAAATCTCAAGTTATCAGGTAAATGTCTGGATATATTCAAATTTAATTTAAGTGATGCATTTAGAACGATAGATGGTGCACATGACTTCTAGTGGCATTCAAATAGCAAGTAAAGTATAACATTTAAAAATTCAAAATATTCATTGAATTCATTATGCCCCAGTATTCGACTTATACTACTGTACAACTAATATATACCCCATTCTTTGTGTCACAGGACATTCAGTATATCAAAGAAGAAGTAAAAATAAATTTCGAGTTTTCAAATATTACAAAATGTTCCAATATTACAGAAGAAAGCAAGTTGTGACGTTGTATAATCATATTGTGGAAATTGACTAGATGGAATCACTTCCCGACCTAAGCTGTTATTAAAAATTGTCATTGTTGGCAAAGACTTTGGAGGAACAGATCTTTGACGATTGGAAGCACAGTATGTGCTATTCAGGACAGCCTCAGAGGCATAGATTACGTCAGATCTTTTGCGCACCCTTTGGCGAGTCTTTGACCGTGACTTCTGGCGTACACAACGCGCATCGACGAATGCGTGGCAATTTTCCACAGCGATGGTCATGCTTACAAACAGTTTTGCTGGATAGAATAGAAATAAATATGAAACTGTTTTCCATTAACTTCCATTAACTGGATTGGTAGGAACAAGCAACACCCGTTACCACTTCTTTTGAATTTCGATCTTCCGTAGAAAAATAGTGTCATTCAACGTTTCGTCGAAAAATATATAAAAAATGAGTTTTCATAAGCCGTTTGTAAAAAGAATAATAATTTATAAAAAGAGAGAGAATAAGAGTTTATAAAAAGAATAATAAAGAAAACTATATTAATATCAGTTAAGATGGGGTGAATTAAGATGACTATTCCACTCGTGAAATTCGTTAAATTAAAACCAATAGCGTTTAACTAGACATACAAAATGCCCCATTCAGAGCAGTGTATCTCAAAAAGTTTACTGCTTTTTCTATCCGATTTTTCTTACCTACTGGCCAATCATAAACTGTGACACCTATCTTAGGAGACGTTATACAGCGATGGCTATGTCGATATCCAATAAAAAGCGTAGGTACTATAAAGTAACCTCTGATTATAACATACGCTTTCAGTAATCTCCAATACTTGGCGCATTGTAGAAGTCTGTTGGGCATTATTTCACTCGTGGAATAGTCCAATTAGATACTACTCGTGCTTTGCAAATTCTCAGATAAATACCCACCTCGCTTCGTGAGTCGGGAATTTACCGAATTAACAATTTCCCAAACACTCGTGCTATTACCTATGAAACGCTCAGCACCGTCTTCTCGTCAATAAGGTAAACAAATGTTTGTAACGTTGTTTTCATGAATATAGCGTAATTTCTGCATGGATATTTCTCGGCGATTTCTCTTCTTCTACTACGTTTTGAAGGATGTTTAAAGTGGATCCAAGCAATGATGCTATTTCTAAGTACTCCCGAAGAAATGATCTACACTTTTCCCATACAGACGTCGAAAAAACGCAAATTTGTGAATTGACAGATTTGGGGTCTATGTTTCGATAGTTCTGTATCACATGCACTTGTGCGATCGCGCCCCACTTCACCAGCCGGCCGTCAGAGGTGCTGATTTACAGAAATCTACACTTCTGAGAACAGAACGATAACGGAATTGTTCCTTACTAATATCATGAGGTACGTTCTATTTTTTCATCTGAATTGAATGAGTCTGCATGTAAGCATTCTCTTGGGTGAACAATTTTCGAAATTCCAATAGTTGAAGTTCATTTGTCGAGAAATTTCTCAATAAACATATTTAGAACAAATCTATTTAAAACTAACAAGTAGAACTCGTCCGCTAATGCCCTGAGGAGCAACCGCTTAGAGACCAAACAGCTGGGACAACTGCAACCCCGCGCCGCGTTTTTTTCGAACGCGATCGCTCGCTCTCTTCTCGGAGTCGCGTGCGGGTCGGAGGCGCTGCAACCCGCCCTTGGGCCCGCTCCTCGCCAGGACGCCCGCCCGCTCTATCACGCTACCGGCTTGGGGGTCACGCGAGAGAGGCGCTACCCGTAGCCGCCCCCGCCCGCTCCCCTCCCTCGGCTTAATTGCGGCGTGCGCCCCCCCTCCCCTCCCCTCCTCGCCTCCGACACATCCTTCGCGAGGCCTCTGCGACGCGGGAAACGTCCCCACCCCAGCAGCAGCTGCCGCAGGCGCCACTGGCGCGGCATCTGCAGCGGAGCAGTAAGCGGTCGCAGGGGAAGCAAAAGTACAGTTCCCGTAATTGGTGGCCGGGCGGCGGGATAAAAATACCCGAGGGATTCCATTGATGCGCGGGTCAAAAGTAGGGTATTTTAAGACAACTGACCAGCACTGGCGCGAAATGAGCATTTCACCGTAACACAATGGTTTTTAGGTCGTTTGAGAAACTGAAACATGGCGAAGATTTTAATACGTAGAATTTGCTTACACGTAAACAACATAAATAAGTTTTAATGTACAATTTAAACGATCTTTTTTGAACATTATTGATGCAGTTATTCCAGTTAAAAAACGTATTAACACATCAAAAAACATGAGCTTTGTGCCAAACGTATAATGAAATATAATATCCAGCTCTTTTTTTTAAAGATTACCATAACCGCTTCCGAAATGCAAACGCTAAATGACGAGGATCGTTCTCTTCGCCAAAACAGCTTTACAAGGTGGATTCCCAGACGGTGCCCTTGAGGAACCGCGAGTGAAAAGCCAGGCGTCTGCACGCGTGACCCAAACCATTCGCCCAAATATTATGAGCTGCTAGATGAGTAAGCAAAGAATGATGATGCAACAGTTTTTCCAGGAATTTATTAATCTACTTCAAAAAGTATTATTATTCTTCGTAACAACTTCATGTGCAGTTCACAATGATAGTTATGTGATAGTGATGCGTTTGCAAGTCGGGAAATTCAGAACTCAATTTTTGTTACAATAATATGGAAACTTTTGGAAGACGTCTCCTAACTATAGTAAGGAAAATCGGAACATTTTAATAAGTGAAGTGGTTAGTTGGTAGGGCTTCAACAATTCACGGAATTTTAAAATTGGTATTCCGTTTACCAGACGACCAACCTGAATACACAAAAAGTCACTTAAAAATTTGCGAAATTGTAAAAAAATTATTTCAAAACTGAAAAAGAAGTAACAATGGTTGCTAACAAACTAACACACGCATGTGACATGATAATTCGGTCACACGACGATAAGAAAAAAGTAAAGGCGTTTTCCGGCGCAAGATTACATAACTTTCTCGTCTTATGAAGGAAGGGTGAGAAAATAAGAATGTTCACGTTTCCAGAACGTATGGGAATTTCTGACGGTTCACTATCTCGCCGATCCAAGATTTCGCTTCTAAGGGCCGTGTAGAAGCCCGTCTGTCTTCAAACATCTTCACTCGCATCGGGCTATTTTCCGGGAGCTTACTCTTGCGCCAAGAGCGTCGAAGCGGTTCTGATTGGGGCTTCCGCTGCCGAAAACTCGTGAAAGGCGCCAACGCTCGCTTTCCTTCGCGGGGGCGGGCGGGCGAAGGGAGGGCGGGTCGGTCCAGTGCCGGCCGCCCCCACCGCCCCGCGACCGCCAGGGCCCCACTCCCACTCTCGCCTCCGCCGCCGCCGCCGCCCGCCACGCCGCCGCCGCCGTCCCCGCGCGCCGCCCCGCGCGCCGCCGCCCCGCCCCGCCGCCGCCCCGCCGCCGCCCCGCCCCCGCCGCCGCCCCGCCGCCGCTCCCGCCGCCCGCCCCCGCCGCCGCCCCGCGCCGCCCCCGCCCGCCGCCCCCGCCGCCGCCCGCCGCCCCCGCCGCCGCCACCGCCGCCCGCCCCGCCGCACCGCCGCCCCGCCGCCCCCCGCCCCCGCCGCCGCCCCGCCCCCGCCGCCCCCCGCCGCCGCCCCGCCCGCCGCCCCCGCCGCCGCCCCCGCCGCCGTCCCGCCGCCCGCCCCTCGCCGCCGCCGCCCCCCGCCCGCCGCCCCCCGCCGCCGCCCCCGCCGGCCGCCCCCGCCGCCCGGCCCCCCGCCGCCGCCCCCGCCGCCTCCGCTCCCTGGCGCTCAGCCAGAGCCCTGCACCTGCGCTCCGCCGCCTTCGCCTAAACTGACCCCTCGAGGCGGCGTCTCACTCGGGGCAGCTTGCCCGCTCCTCTGGCACGATCGCCTGCGATAGCTCAGTCGCCGCTGCAGCTTCGTTGATCGGGAGGTGCCAACAGGGCCGGATTTTCAATACAGTGCTACACAGCCAGTCCGATTTCAACCGCTGTCGGGAGGAGAATTCTAGCAACCAGCTGTTCTGGCCGCTAGGTTTTCGTGGTTTCTCCTATCAATACCAGACGAATGCCGGAGCGGTGTCCTCACAAATGTACCACGGTCCTCGCGGAATCTTCCGTTTCTCATCCTTCTCCCTCCTCAAACCTTTCACACACACATAAAAAATTACATGCACTACGTACCACAATCGTCGGTAGATAAGTTGAGAGCTGAGAGCTTCTCCAGGCTGATGCGTTGCCCTGTTGCGGAAGTCACTTTCAAGGAGGAAAACGAACCCGAAAACCAACATTTAGGACGGCGCCGTATCTCACATTCCAGCGGGGTTCCCAGAATATAGTATACTATATACTGGGCCAACTCGCAGAATATAGTATTCACTCAAGTTACGTGATTAATGACCCCAGTGATTGACGAGCTCAGAATAAAAACTCACTCCACTGGTAATATACACCGAGTGGTCTGTTTAACAGGTGTTTGCGAAATAACTCCAGAAAAATTCCCCAAAACAAAGAAGAATGAAATAAATGTTTTTTTTATTCTGGAGGATTCATCTGTGTTTAAACAATCCTACTCTCGTCCCATGCGAGTGCAGTGTAGTGCAACTTTGATATTTTAAATAAAAATTCTTAATTTGGCTTGGACATGTGGATTTACGGCCAAAAATTTAAATTTTGTACAAAAACTGACGTCTTGATTAGCGACAAACGGTGCTTCATTGAAAGGTAGAACAAAGGTTTTTATTTTAGTGCCAGGAGATTTTTGTTTGGAGAGAATTTCTCGAGATATTTTGGTGGTTTCTGACTTTTAAACGCATTTTTAAGGGCTCTTAAATATTACAGATGCTAAAAGAGTGTTTCAGAATTAGAATTTTGAAAACAATTAGAACATACGTAATATGAACATTTTCATTAATATTTTGTAATTACATAAATCAAGAGATAGATGTGATATAGAACGTCAAACAAATTGCTGGGAGATGTAGAGCAAAAAATGCCCCAACGGCATTGATAAACGAAATTATAGAACATCAAATTTCATCGAAATGAGACGATATAGCAGGTAGAAGCCTAATAGTGTTAGAAAAACAATTGTATAGTAACTAAGATGCTGTAAACGATGGGTAAAACAGCTACCATCAATAAAATATATCAAAAATATGCACTGTGGTTGTAAATTGGAGCTGTTCGGCTAATTTAAGTCCTTATACTATAAACTAATGAATGGAGATATGAATGGACATTATGGAATAAATGATGGTTCGCTTTAACTCTAAACTCCCAAGCAGTAATTAATTCCATTGCCAAAATCACAAGGTGAAGTCACTGGATTGGAATCGGCTCGGAACATTCGGAGGGAACATTCTGAAGCCGGAAATTCACCTATTTTCTCGGCTGCTGAAAAGAATTTGTGAAAATAATGAGATGGAGTGCTCCAGTACAGCGGTTCAAAAGATTTTGTGAAACAAACTTACCCACATATATCCATTCTTGTACATTAATATTATTTCAGTCAAACATATATTCTATTTCCATGTAAGATGTCATTTCTAAAAGTAGAAGAAAAAACTACGGTGGACTTTCTTCGCGCTCTCAGCAAAAGTTATTTCTTTGCTTTTCCACTCAAACAATGGAAGTTTTCGAGAAGTTCTCTATTTTCTGACCCGTAGTCTACCATCGCAGTTTTACGGACAGCTGACTGTGGGTAAAATGAGTGAGAAAGAGTAGTGTGTGTGTAAAACTATTTTCAGACTAAAAAATCAGTAGTCTTACTGTTGAATTATTTTTACTATCTATATTATAAATAAAGCAAAATGCAGAACTGAAATCTAGAAAACATCTGAATGTGTCGTTTGAAAACTGAGAATACACTCAAACCTGACATTTTAAATACGTGTCTGCTAATAGCCTTCAAACGTTTGTAAATAATGAAGTATATCAAAAACACGTGTTGGTCAAAAAACGATACGCTAAAATTGCTGCATTCTACTAACAATTGTGATGGCAGGGTTACGGAACCAGCGGTCTCTATTGGATCCGCGTATTTGTCATTCCATTTTTGATGGAAATGAATATCTAAAATGAAGGAAATTTTTGATCGCAAGTGCTCAATGTGATTCGTGGTAGGAGTACACTGAATTTGGTGCGAAATATTCCCACGGAAACTGCTAATTATTTTTATTTTCATAATCACGGGATTCCCCCTGGTAGGTTTACATAAGAGCGAATTTTATTTCGCCACGTTGCTGTATTTTCTGTTATTGATGTTGTCATACTACGGGTCATTTCTGGCAGTGTTCAGAATAACAATTTAAATGCCTCTAACATGAATTTATAACTTATGGATATCTTCTGAATTTTTTTTGGATTCCTGTGTTTGCGGTAACAAAATGTAACATTTAGACTAATATTTGATAGTTTTAATTCATACGTTAGATATTATTTTTTATTAACAGTATCTTTCCGGATTAACAAATTTGCGCCAAAAGCGTCCTTTTTATTTGTCTGGAAGTGGGAGGGACGGACGGGCGGAAGGGGGCCAGGGCGCGCCATCGCACGTCTCAAGCGACGTGCGTCATACGCCACACACACACACTCACACTCTCACACACTCGCACACTCACACTCTCACACACTCTCACACACTCTCACACACACTCACACACTCACACTCTCACACACTCTCACACTCTCACACTCTCTCACACTCTCACACACACACTTCTCTTTGCAGCCATCTGACGTCACAGGCTGCTGTGTGCTCGGTTCACGGGAGCAGCAGACGTGGCAGGTCAGGGTAGGGCGGTGAGGTGTGAGAATAAGCTGATACCAGATGAGTAGTGATGCGACCAATATCAAAACATCGATATTACTAAACATCGATGTTCAAAACCGACATCAAGGTTCATCTACCATTTAGCATCGATGATTTAAACCTGGTTTAGTAACTTCTAGCATGTAACCGTTTTGTGCGCTACAAAATTTAATTTGATAGTTGTCATGTATATTAATTTGAAATTAAAATGTAACTGAAAACAAATTTAAAAGACGTCTCTACGCGCGAAATAATATGAATGTCGAAGGACTTACATTTATTTAGTCCAAAAAAACAGAAAAAACTATGTGACGTATGGGGGAGAAGATCATCTGGGCACGTTTTGTTGAGTTCCAGAATCCCTTTCCATCATTTAACTATAAATAGTTGAAAGATGAGTAAAAGTTTAAAATAAATAAAATAAAATTTTAAAAAAGCGCGAGATTAGCAAAATTTTAAAAAAATAGATATTTTCCTTCCCGAGTTATAGAAAAATTATTTGCGTCGGTAAACGAATTGTAAGTATGATTTTTCTGCATTGCTAACAAAATAATAACTCGCCCTTACCTCTACTCTGACCATTACAAGCAAAAAGAAAGTACAACAAAACGTGCGCATAATGAAGCTATAGGAAATGTCAAGGCATTTGGTCTTCTATGGCGAGAGTCTGCTCGATGAAAGTAGTACAAACAATGTTCGTTTGGTTCAAACGTATACTGACAGTACCATATACCATCAGTTGTTATTTCATATTTTAACTTTGACAAGATTGCGAGCGTGGACATTTTTAATCCACAAACGACTCATAGAAAAATTAAAAAACATGGAGCACAATACATCGATATAACAAAAATCGATAACTCGATAAAATCCACTAATCGATAAAATCGATAACAAAAATCGAGAACAATCGTTTTGAAAACATTGACATATCGATGTCGCCTCCGTCGGGTAAAGCACCGAGAGGAGGCAACTGGGAGGGCATGAGGTCTGATGGGCGGAGCGCGAAAACGGCCCGGAGGGTTGCAGCGTCCGCCACTCGCGGCGCTGACGCTCGCGCCGCTGCCGGCGGCGGCTTCTCGGAAGCGGTCTTTCATTCATTCATTCGCGGGCTGTGCAAAGCGCTCCGCGCTGTGTTACTATCCCCTGCAGTGTCTGCTCGGCTGTCGTATTTGACGTACACTAAGGAGCAACCTTGAGTTTTGGTTAAGGTCGAATTCTGGGTAAGACAGGTCAATGAAGTTTCCGCTGAAGCGTCCCTCAACTGTCTCCAGGAGAGTAATGCTCACGTGCCTGGTATGTTTATTTGGCCATTATTCGTAGAATTACTACATGTACTTGGTCGTAAGTCAACATGGAAACGTTCAACAAACAAACACAGAAATAATGTTATATCTCGGAGCTGACACAACAAACGGACTACAACATAAGAAACAATGTAAGTAAACAAATAACATCTGCCATCTGCCTAACGTTCAAGAAATGTCTATTTATTATCTTTGATTTTCTATATCGTTTAACATAAGTAATATCACGACATCGTGGGGTTTTATCGATAATCACAAAGCACGATCTGCATTTAGTGAAACTATTTCGCAAATAAATACATTCACAAACTCAAATGAAACTATTAAATAAACAAATAAGACTAAAAAAGAGATACGTTGTAATTTTCGCACACCAGTTCATGATGCAAGGTTTTATTGTCATTGCCTCCCAGAATTACTTATTGTAAGACATGGGAGTTATACTGAACAAATGGATTCAGAATGTCTTGTTTACATTCCGAAATACCTATTAAGCAATTACAAGAAACACAGCATCACCATAAAGACAAACAGGAACATTAACTATTAATTAAATCTACAATTATTAAAAACATAATTTCCATTAGCATGTTGTTGTAGATGTTTCTGAAGACTGTTCATAATTTTTCACAGAAAAAATACTAGAACTATTTCCAAACACTTTTTATCTTGTTATTCTTGTTTTTACTAATTTTGAGAATTGAACTGCTTGTTTTCTCATCTATTTATACATGAGAAGTTTCATACTGGATTTATTGTACAATGTTTCTTTATGCAAAACAACGCAGTATTCATATTTACACAGTAAATTCATTTGACAAATGGAAGAAAAACAAGTACACATAGTGTAAATTATGTTAACAAGAACATTTGATATTTCTTCCTGAATGAATGAATCCTTTCTGACAATTGAACACTAGACACATGAATGAAAAGGTCACCACAATTTGACGAAATCATTACTCAGATTGTGAACACACATTTTACCCATGATTCCTCGAGAAGAAAATAATGCCGACTCTAGAGTGAACGATTAAACGGCGGATCGAGAGGCAACAGAATCTTTAGAATACCTGACGACCTCTTCTGTATGCAGTGGCACCGTACATTGCATATGCCGTGACCGGGGTGACAAATCCAAATGCGAAGCTGGCCCGCTTTCCCGTATGCAATCGGTAATAATTGCCGTTAAGAAAACCGATGAACCTAGCTTCCGCGAAGCAATAGGGGCTTTGGGCGTTGGCTCCTGTGAAGCAACCCCCTTAACACACACGCGTGGCAAATTGCCTGTCATCACAAACTAATATCGTTTTTCATCATTTAATTCTATGTTCAGAACCTCTTGTGCAACGTAAACACAAAGCTAAAACACATGAGAAAATCCCATTATTTTTTGTTTGCATAATATTTACTTTCTTACAGTACTTGGTTCTTGAACTAATGATGATAATCCACGACACCTTCCCTTTACCAAATTTATTTGAATAACTTCATGTGGATGAGGATAAAATTTGTATCAATATTCCTTTCTTTAACATATTTCATCACGACCCCTTATTCTCTTCATTTTTAAATTAAAATATATCTACATTCTTTATATGCATGGTACTCTGAAGTTAAATTACCATTTCATTATCATTTTCATTTCAGCATGTAGTTGAAAACAAAAAATCTGAACATGCCAACTGGCGATTAACAAAACTTACAGTTGAAATCTATTATTATTATTATTATTATTATTATTATTATTATTATTATTATTATTATTATTATCGCGAACTGGCCATCCTAGGACCACGCAAACGCGCCTCTTGTATCCACCGAGTCCCAGTTATATTCTCCTGGGGGCCAGTGCATGAGACTTTTTTGCGGGGAAACAGCACTTCTATGCCGAATCCTTTTTCACACTGCAGGGTTGTTAGCCCTGGGGAATATTAATATTATTGTCATTATTATTTTTTCTTTATATATATAAAACATTAGGGTTTTCGTTTAGAAATAAATTTAAACTTTCAATTCAACTAAATTTAATACGTTTTGCTTCAAATAAAAGGTTTTGGGTACCAGAAGTATTATTGCTTCCTATTAATACGTCTTTAATGTACTATTGCTTCCTATTAATAAGCCTAATAATAACCCTAGTTTTTAATCATCTCTTCAAATTTATCATATGTACACGAAAAGCCACAAATCGTCTGATACACGTTCCCTTTAATGTAAAAGTGTCAACGTCAAAGTTCCAAAAATGCGAAGTGATTATATTGCAAATTTGTGATGCATTACGTTTTTAAGTCACGGTGAATAGTAGGATTTCCTGTGATCGATCTCTACATGAACATATCAACATGAAATAACGTTTGAACCTGTGCCTAAGACGCGGCTTCTCCCAGGCAGCGAAGCAGCAATATGTGTATGTTTTCACAGTGAATAATGATTATAACGTACCAGAATTTGTAAGAGTTCCATTTCATAAGTCCTGGATACTAAGTACAAAACAATATGCAACAATGTTTTTCGAATCGTCGATTTTCCGTAAGGTACATATGTAGTACTTTTCTGTTGTAAAACTTGTCTACTCTTTTAGGCGACGCATTCGCAAGGTTTCAGCCAGTTATTATTGTTTGCACGTAATTGTAGTCGCATGAGTAGTAGACATAAACATAAGCATGGCGTTAACATAAAAGTTAGGACTATGTCCATTAGCGGACTCATTCACAATGCCTTCGCACAAGCATAACACGTAAGACGTTAACTTACAAGCTTACAAGCTTCAAGCTTCTGTGCTTATGCTTAAGTAAGACATAAGAAATCAGCCAATCACAGTACGATAACACAAAATCGATAATCGAAATAGAAGTGAAGTCGATAGACGAACTAACGTCGTATGGACCATGGACACAGTCGATACCACAAATCGATTCTCACATCCAACCAATTGTAATTTAAATATCTCACAGCCAATAGAAACTCTTATTTTGCTTAATTTTATGTTAGACATTGTGCATACTTCAGTCTATCACTTATGTTAATGTTTACGTCTATGCAGTTTGCTATATGTTTAACATTGCATTGTGAATAGGCCTTTAACAGAGTGCGTTGTGTGTTGCAGAGAGCGCATCGAGCTGTTCATCGACGAGAATAAGGCGCTGATGAAGCGCATGTACGGGGTTCTCGCCGCGCCGCCGCCGCCGCCTCCGTCGGCGGGGGCGGCCGTGGCTCGGCGGCGGACTACGAGCGGCGGCGCGCGGCGGCAGGGGCGGCCGGCGGGGGCACGGCGGCCGGTCCGGCGCGCGGGCCGCGCGCCCTGACGCAGCCGCCGCCGGCGACTCCTACTTCCGCGGCCGCCGACAGGCGCAGCAGCGCAACGAGACCCGGTGAGGCAAACAATGCATCTTGGAGACACGAAGATAAAGGGGGCCGAGATCGTTAAGGCAGTAGTGCCGTAGCGATCTCGGGCCGAAGGGTCGCGGGTTCGAGCCCCGTCTCGGGCATGGTTGTATTAGTGTTCGTTCTGTCACCCCCTATCGCGCAACGGAGCAACGTTAGTGATTGCTAAGATGCGGGTTTAGACGACCGACAACACAGCCTGGAATGATCAATAAAATGCTCTTGCCGGTCCGGATGGCCGAGATCGGTAAGGCAGTGATGCCATAGCGATCTCGGGCCGAAGGATCGCGGATTCGAGTCCCAGCTCCGGCGTGGCAGTATTTGTATTCATCCTTTCACCCCCCACCCCCCATCATCACCATATCATGTCATCCTCTCGGTTAGCATACCGTTACATGCAATAGAGGTCGCTAATGACCTAGAGGTTGTTGCGACCTTAATAAAAAAAGAAGTCAAAGGGGATTACTTAACTCCCCAATTCAAAAATATCTCGTGCAATAAATCATTTGATGGTAGACTTATTCTCCGAACATTGGATGATCCCGGGGTTGGAAGACATGCCCCCCCCCCAAGAAAAAGCCTAGAGTTTTCACAAGCATAATATTGTACACAGCACAAAACTAATATTGTACAGTAAAGTAATATTTCGCAGAATCTGATACTCCATAAAGCAGTTGATACATCACCGTACTTTCTTTCTTTTCTTCGCTACTTCATCGTTCATTTATTCATTAGATCACTGCTTCATTCATTTTCGTTTTCAATCGTTTGCTCATTCACTAGATAGCAATGACTATTCAATTCATTCACTCTTCCGATCTCGAACCCGTTCTGTTATTCCATTCTCTATTAATTAACTAATTACTGTATCTATTAATTTATTCCCTCACTCGTTATGTGTTTATGTATCAAGCAATTACTCTTATTCGTGGTAATATCTATTTCTGTGGTTGGAGTTTATATGGGAGCTATCCAGTAAACGTGTAGTAGAGAATCTTGAAGCTTCTGACTTTCCGATTTTCAGTCACTCCTACGAGAGGTGTCATGTCTATCTTTGTCACGCTTGAAGTTGAATCAACTTTTCAAAATAGTAGCAGATCCTGACGAAAATCTAAAACTGTGGGTGTATTTGAACATGCTTTATTTGCTCTCTCTCGCTGCATTACATGTATATGAAGCTACAATATATGTTTTAATTTTATTTTCTGTATACACTTCAAAACTCAGTACCCAATCAAACAATGATCATTGATACAAACGATTGTCATCCATTTAATCCAAAACACAAACTTGATTTGCCATCTGGGTGGTCTTGTTTTACTTATGTTTCTTTTTCATTGAAAATGTAAAATTCATCAACTAGCTCTCTTGACGAGATTAGTTTCTTACAGTGGCGCAACCAAGAGAGGGAGGTAGAGCTTCAGTGGCCCCCATCCACCCAAATGTCGATAACACAAGTTCAAAAATAGTTACGTCGGTAGGACAACACACTTATAATACCCCTCCCCCAAGAAAATTCGCCAGCAGTTTCATCACATCGAGATTATATCTAGCCTACGGGAGTCGGAGCAGATGCAGATGCTATGAAACACAATTCTCAATCCCAGTAATTTAAAGAAACTAAACAATAACACCATTACAGTGCAATACTGGTTGAGGTCCAACGAAATCATTTCAAACGATTCGGGACATTCTATTTCTCAGAAAATTTAAAACTAGCATTATTCCACTTATACGCTAATTAATAGCCTGTTCGTCCCAAACATTTCGTTCTAGTATAATTCAACTATTGTCTTCGATTTTCGATTAAACATCAAAGTGATATGTGACAAAAAAGTTAACCTTTATTCCTATGTAACTAATCATGAAATACATGTGTCCATTAACGACGTAGTACGGATTTTTCAATTGAATTTTCGATCCCGAGACTTGTTCCATTCTACATGACACATGGGTTATGAAAGTTCTCTGAATTTTTCCTTTCAACATTCACCTCAAGTAGAAACTTTCCTCGAAAATCCCAGAAGCTTTCCCGAATATTTATATGCCTTCCTAACTGCAAATGACCAAATTCCAAAACATTGTAAATTTTTACCGAATATATCCACCAGCAAAAAATGCAAGTACCCGATTGTCCTCATCTCCCTTGAAAATTTAAACACTACAGTTCCAATTCATACAAAAATGACCACGACTTAATAAATATTGAGAACAACTTCCATTGTTTATTTGGTACATTATTAAATCAACGACGATAATAATAAGTGAGGCGGAACTGCTTATTTATGGAGTAAAATATTTTTATAAGTTCACATTTCTTTCCTAAACCAAAACGCAACCAAGTGGTCATAGAAAACGTTATAAAAAACGGGACGCGATGTTCCTGCTTCAAGACGCCAATCCTACCCTAACGGTTCAGCCCCGACTCGTCTTCATTACTCGATATTTCTCGCAAGGAGCCAACCGCGTGGTTTCCTTGGCGTGAAGCACGTGCGTGGCTGCTCTCCGCCTCTGCCGCAAAGCCGGAACCTTTCCCGAGCGGCACTGGGAAAACCCTCGCTCGCCCCCGCCCGCTCCCCGCGCCGCCGCCCCGCCCCGCCGCGTCCGCCCTGCTCCGCTCCGCCGTCGTCGTCGCCGCCGGCCGGGTTCGATTCCCGGACGCATCCGTCTCGAGGTCATCCGCCGGCGCTTGTCGCGCCGCACGCAGAAACCGGTGACGTAAGCGCGTTCTCGCGAACCGGAACCGTACGAATCAGATCCGGGAATCGCGCTAATTGTCGCCGTCACGGTTTTCCGGGCGCCGTCTCCGCCCGCGCCCTGCCGGGGCATCCGGGCTGCGAGACAGCGAGACACCGAAGGAACGGGTTCGCCCCCACGCGGTGCAGCACCCCGGCGGCAGGAAAGCGAGCCGCGTGGCGAGAGATGCCGCCAGACGTTCTTGGCAAATTAAATCCGGCGCGCTCTGGGAGTGCCGGAAATCCTGTACGTGGTATGAGTAGATATAAAGCTTGCTCGTTAGGTGAATATCTGGCGGCCGATCTCTACTATCGGGTAGTTTGAAGGCGACCCGTACCGGTCAGACTGCTCGCTTGCCGTGGCTGGCGTCCGGGTTCGATTCCCGGGCAATCCGTGTGGAATTTGTGGTGTGTAAAGTGGATCTGCGGCACTTCATTCTCCAATCCAACGTCATTCATATTACAACATCACCAGTTCATCAAAGTCATTCGTGCGCTCCAGCTTCCAAAGATATTAAATGATCTTATCAGCTAGTTTAAGTGGCTGTCTCATCATCGTTCAGCGGACGTCGTATGGACATTCTGAATGTGATTCAGCTCGTGACGCAAAATTTCTCTGCATATGTGAAGAATGAGGCAAAGACTCTTCATTGAATAGCCGAATAAATTTTAAAAAAAATGACATTCTTCTTTGAAAGAATTGTTTTGTGTTAAATCTTTCCCACTATGAACAAATATACCAATATAAATGTCTGAAAAATAAAAAAAAACATACCAGTCATTTTTAAATTATGTTAACATTAAAATTAAATTTCAATAAAATTGTAATTTCTAGCCTATAGTATTTACATTAGGTAACATTTTAAACTAATATTTACTTCGTAAATCGTTTACTTCGAAGTTACTTCGTAATTTCCTCAAAATTGACTTATAAATGAACACGAACTATCTAATAATCGTCTCTCGCCTTCACAGAGATGTAATAAACAATATTTTTTCCTATAGGCTTGAGGAAAGATGCAAACCTAAAACGATCAGATTATTAACATTGCCCCAATTTATATTCGCAACGCACTTCTTGGGCTAATGAGATATTTTCATTGATCCAGAATTCTTCTGACTCAAGACTTTTTCATAACTTTCCACCTGCTACAAAGGTATGTTAGAGCATGGCAACGCCACTTCTAAAACGACCCATGAAACGAAAGATCTATGGGCAAAAATGTCGACAGCCAGATAATATACTTCCAGGGGTACATCTAAAGGAGAATTTTACGGATCATGACCGCTTCAAAGGTTCAAGAAAGTACATACAACACTTTCAATCGTACTCACACAGAACATAAATATGAAGAATGTTTTTATATGTTATGTCAAACTAGCTGCATGTGCATTAAATATTGGTTTAAAATTCAAAGTTCCAAGCAAAGACTCATCTTAATAACAAAGAATATCACGCCCTTTAATAGCTATAGATTAAACTTTGCACTTCTATAACAACCTTCAGAAACGTTTTTTTTTTTTTTACATTCTTGAAAACTATTTGGATTTTTTAAAAGTATTTCGAGACCTGACAAGTTCCTATTCAAAGCGAAGGTTGCACTTCCTTCCGGACGTAAATACTTTTTTCCTATTCCCCTCCACAGTACGTTTGTGAAGGTGGTATTTTTTTATCAATCGGTTACATTGCGCTACCACCTAATGGTTTAAGCAGTTAGATGTATTGTTAATCTAATTGTACATTTAATATTACTCTCTTTGGTAAACTTTACTTGACTTTTTTCTCTTAATACAAAATGATGTTCTTTCGTTGTTTTCTTGGTTAATTTTCTTTTCTTTCTTTCACTCATTCACGCTTCATTCATGCTTGGTTTTGTTATATTCATACCAATTCACTCTCACCCTGAATATGTACGAGTTTTGACGCGTTCATCATCATCATCGACAGCAAGAATTAGAACTCTTGACCTGTTCCCTCTCGAAATTGTTCATGCCATCTCTACGTCCTACACTTCTTTCTAATCTCATCCTATGTTTTGGCATTTTCAGGACATAACATTTCCAGTTTTCTCGATATTTCTTTATATCTATAACAGGCTCAATATTTAACTTTTCTCTGATAAATGCAATTTGTTTGTGGTCTAATAGTGAATATCCTACCACCAAACGAAGAAATCTCATTTTTTCAGATTCAATTCTACGAAACTGATTTTATGTTAATGTCCAACCCTCCAATTTTTCAACCCTCACTTCCATAAAGCAGTAATGACAAGGGAATAGCTTTGTAAAATTTACGAAGAGTTTCTTTTTGCACGTTATGCTTTATAGTTCGTTGTACTATTCCACAGAAGTATGTGAAATTGTTCAGGTTTATTTCCATATCTCTTGATTAAATATAATTAAAATGATATCCAAGATATTTAAATTCATTAATTTCTGCAATTATTTGGCCATCAACAACTACCTTTGCTCTTAAAGTTTCAAGTCCTTTAAATGCCTTCACTACTGTTTTATTTGGTGAGATTGTCACACCATACTGATTAGCAACCTGACTTAACTTGTAAACTGCTATTTGAGTTTCATGTTCAGATTTTCCTACGATGCTTGACGCCTTCCGTCGCGTGTTCCAGAGTGGACGCATGCGAGAGCAAGGTGGAGATCGTCACGCCGTATTGGGCGTCCAACAGCGCGGGCAAAGTACGCGCCATCGTCAACACACAGCACTTCGAGCAGGCCATCCACCAGGAGGTTTGCTCGTGAGTATCCCAACCCCCTACAACTCTCGTATAACGTGGTGAAAACCATTACGGTGGCGCGCTCTGCTTCATCGCCTTCTTACAGAAACTAAAACACGAACTGCTGCCAACGATTCTTTAAACGTGCGTGAGCTTGTGGGTCGCAAGCAGGCCCATAATGTTATAAAAGATAACGTTTTTGTGAGACACTTAAAACATATGAAGGCATTAGTCAGTAGTTTCTCAACAGCTGTATGAAAAGAGGGCAAAACATACAAACTACGATTGGTATTGTGGTGAGTTATCGTTGGCATTTACAATGAAATAATTATGAGTCGTCATTGCCAACAATAACAGCTTCAGAAGAAAACTGATGATGATGGCTAAGCCTTCGAAAGCTGCTATTGCAATAAACACTATTGTTGACAATGGCGACACATATAATTATTTCATACAAACTACTCTTGAGTATTGTTGACATCATCGCTGTTTGGTAAAAACGTTTCATTTCAAAATAGTGATAGCTTTTGTTATAGGTTTTAAAAATTTACTCAAATGCGAAACTAACTTTCTCAGACGATCAGCTGAACACTGAAAGGTTTTTCCTCACTGGCGAGCGGTAATTATTGTGGGCGTGGCGCGCTCTGCTTCTGCCAGCAGGAAGGTGCAGACGAAGCGCTGCGCGGGGGACTGCGGCTGCGAGCAGAAGTACAAGTGGCACCGGCTGCTGGCCTACGACCCCGACAACGACTGCAAGGGCATCTTCATGGACTGGTTCCTCTTCCCGTCCTGCTGCGTGTGCCGCTGCGCGCCCATTTCGGAACTGAGCTGCCTCCCCCCCCCCCCCCGGCCCCGCACCAACCCCCCGCGACACGCCCGCCGCACGCCCTTGACCAGCCAACCCGCGCGAGGAGTTCGGGGGAAGCCAGTTGGAGGGATCACGTATGTTTGGAGTCTGTGTCGCCGATTCGAAGGATCCGAATGTTGCATGTTCGGTGCTTCTACGCGAGGACTAGTGAACAGTGCCTGAAGGTGACGTGCTGAGCAACTCGGAACAACAGTCCCCCAAGTGCCTTTGAAGAGGATTGATTGGAGAGGACATGAACAGCACATTAAGGGGTCAGATTCAACAAATCTTTGAAACTTATTGAGCGATTGCTATTCAGAAATGATGAGTTCTTTCTAAATTTGGACGTAAATAGTAAGACTTTCAATAATTATGTACAATTAAATTCTCAAATGATTTTTAACTCGTGCATTGTGCAAGTTGAACAGAAACGTGCACTCTTCAAATTGACATTCAAATCGAATTTATCAAATTAAATTCGTGATCTGCGAGTTTTAGATACGAAACACAGAAAGCGACACATTTTAACCTCAATACAGTTCATGAAAATATTCAGTGAAACGGAATTGCTTAATTTTTCTTCTTCGAATTTTTGACTTTGATTACTCCAAAATTTTTACTACGGAGTCTATCTCTTAGTTTGGTTCGTTCTTATTTCAAATAAAAAATGTCAACTATTTGCACCGAAAATTTTAATTGAATTAAATTAAGAACTTAAATTCCATTAAATTAACAGTAAAATAATTTACCGATTTGTCTAAGACAATTCAAGTATTATTTTTCTACAAAAAAAATAATCTAAAGAAATAAATATCATGTTTAATGTTTTCATCGTCCTAGAAATGATCCAGTGTATAAACGACTTCAATAAATAACTGAAGTTGTAGATAATATTAAGTAATGCGGTGAGACAAACGTATTTAAATCACTAAGATTAATTATATAACTTAAGTTTTTTCTGTAAAATTCCCCACCGAGTAGCTGCAATACATTCCTACATCCACGGAATGTCGAGGCAAGTACTACTACACAAGAAGAAATGTGCCAGGAAAGTGAATTATATCCCAGATTGGAAAATTAGTGGTTTTGGATGGTGCGCTAATCATTACTGTAATTAAGAATTTCTGTTTACAAACTCGCAAGAAAAATAATGAGTGCAACATACAAAAAAGGTGCTCCAATCAGTACTCTGAATTTCGTACTCTTCTGTTTTCGCCCAAATAAAATGTTTAATTTTCGCTTGTGTGAGTAGATTTGTGTTCCAAAGTGGCCTGAAGAGTGCTGATGCCCAATGACTATTTTACATGAACTGTGAACGTTATTTTTTATGTATAGTCAATTATGAATATATTTACCTATTTCTTAAAATAAATCCAGCCAATAGATATATCTTGATATTTTCTAAACAACGAGTCTATTATTTTTATTCATTACATACTTCCATTTTATTGTGGAGTATATAGGTAAGTCTACAGTGGGTCAATGAATTAGGGATCCAGTAAATCCTGTGATAAGCTGTCACGAATGGTTCCAGCGAAAATTGTCTGTTAACAAGGGTGGCTGCTTAATCAACGTTGCACCGTTAGGGGGAAAGAGTGCATTACCTGATGTCTAATTCTTGATTGCCAAGAAATCCGTACAATCATGTTAATAACATTAACTACAATATACAATTTACACAATCTACATATGAATTATTAAAGAAAGTCAAATCCGTACTTCATGCACTGATTCTATTCACATTTTGACCAAAGTCTTGTTGAGTTGTTTATTTAACAAGTTAACATCTCTTTTCAGATGCAAAGGTTTGAGGCGTCCTTAAGGTGTTCCATCTTTTAATAATTTCATGAATATGTGTCCTCCTTCCTCTGCCATTTCAGCAAGTTCTCTTTCAGAAACCCCTTTTCTCATTTTCTAGGATCACTTCCCTCCTCTTGGCTAGCATCAACACCCATGAGATACCACAGATGAACAGTAAAGGTCTGTAAACTTCTTGAGAATGTATGCACAATGGGTGAAGATCACGCATTGTTACTTGCTAGAGACATTCATTAAAATAATCGACTCTAGACGTCACTGTTCTAAGTAATCTTACACTGTGTCCCGACGCAAGAATACACTCAATCAACCGTAGCACACTTCAAAATAATTGCAGGTGACCACTTACTGAAGTTCAATTAGGGAATACGCCTGGACACCTGGTCATGTGGGAGATCAAACGGAAATTTTACACGTCTCTGATCAGAAAATCTATGGGTTGCTCCGAAAAAGGCTGTTAATCGAGGTGGTCGTTGGTCCAGGTTTTACTGTATTAGTTTGTTTTTTTTCGTTTATTTTGAAAGTTTGAATAAATGTTACACATTTCTATGGCATGAGAATGGTCGAAAATAATCACTTTTTACCAATGACCATTTAGCGGGAAATTGCATATACTGTAGTTACATGCAATTTCAACTAATTGGTCTCATTGCATTTAACAGTTATATGCAAAATATGCTCCCCCCATCTTGAGAAAGTCCGTTTTGAAAAAAAAACACTGATTTGTAAATAAAGTAGTGCAATGGACGTATTCTTAGCTTAATAAAGAGAAACCCACCGGCAGCATGCTAATTGACGGGGTCTTTTCCTCCTAGAGGGTTTGAAGGCACCTGCTGGAATAGAACTTCGTCTTGTCAAGGAATAAATAGTAATCCATAACAAGAGCTTCCTTTAAGATTTTCACATTTTGAAATGTTCTTCAAAAAATAAAATGGGACCAGAAAATATTCCCGAAAGTTTTATTACGCTCCATTCAGACCGGGTTGCGATAATCTTCACTCTTTAATTCTTTGATTCGACTCCCCTTGAAGGTTTTAAACATTCCCGTACAGAGAAAAAAAGCTACTCGCAGCCAGCTTACAGCAATCACGTGGGTAATAATTATTCTTCTAATTATTTTCTAAGTATGAGAACTATACGATGTGTTTCTCCAGAATATTAAGCCATATCGCAGACGAAAATAAGCATTAGCAAAAAACACACAAGATGTATGAAAACTGACTGAATTTGAAAGAAGTTTGAATACGTTTCTGCTCTTTCTAAAGCCGCTTTGCCAATCCCCTACGATTTTATCATAATTTCTTCTTAGCTTTACTAGAATTGTTCAAAATATTTTATAAACGGTACTAAACAAACTATACCACTGTAGTTATTGGATTCTATTCTATTCCGTTTCTTATATATAGGGTTTTAAATGGAATTTGCCGATCTTTTGATATTCTTTCTTCTCTTCATATTATACATCTCCATCCCATAGCCATCTCGATCAGCTTTTTGTCCAGTTTCCCTGATCCATTGAGCAAATGCTGAGATGGCCCCTTGTTTTGCTTCTGGACGTAAATGTAGCTTCACTATGCTCACGTTTTGTTGTACTCTCCTTTTGCTTGTAATGGTAAGAGTAGAGGTAAGGGCGAGTTACTATTTTGTTAGAAATGCAGAAAAATCATACTTGCAATTCGTTTACCGATGCAAATAAGTTCTCTATAACTCGGAAACGAAAATTTCTATTTTTTTAAAATATTGCTTATCTTGCTATTTTTTAATTTTATTTATATTAAACTTTTTCTTATCTTTCAACTATAGTTAAAATGACGGGAAGGGATTCTGAAACTCAAGAAAACGTGCGCAGATAATCTTCTCCCACATACGTCACATACAGTTTTTGCTGGAGTTTTTTGGGCGATGGTTGACTAAATAAATCTAAATCTAAACCTACATATTAAATTATGCACATTCTTTCACAAAGTTCTGGATCCCATTTTTATACATTTTGTGGCTATACCGTCTAATCCTGGGACCTTATTCTTCTTCTTCAGTTTTCTGATAGCTGTATACGTTTCTTTTCTTGTGGGTTCTTTACGTTCAAGGTCTGGTCTATAAACATTAACCTTATCCTGTTGGATTATCTGATTTCCTCCATTCAAAAGTTGATGAAAATGTTCTGTCCACCTACTCATTACTTTATCTTCCATACCAACTAAATATAAGTCCTATCTAACGATACTGTCATCTTTCTTTGTTATATTCAGAGATATTTTTTTGTCTATATTTAGCTCTCACAAGGAAATGATCTGAGTCACAGACTGGTTTTCTCAATGTTCATCCAAAATGTTACTTTTATGGCGGGAATCGATCATTATATGGTCTATCTGCGTATATACGGTTTTATCTGACGTTAACCAAATCCTCTTTTGGATTTATTTGCGTGAGTATAGCGTACCACTAATGACAAGATTATTTAACACTGCAAATCCCACCGCTCTCTCCCTTTATCGTTACTCTCCTCGTGAATACTATATTGTTCTAAATGCGGCGCATAAGTCATATCCTTCCCCATTCGGGCATTGAAATCTCCTAATAATATCTTAACATCAAATTTAGGATTTACCTTATATATTCTATCCACACTATCAAAAAAAGAACTCTTTACATTTTCATCTTTGTCCTCCGTCAGGGCATGTAAGCATGTAATAATAATCGTTGTGTTACAGAATTTTTCTCTAAATCTTAGCGTACATACTATTAAATTCTTCAATTTAAAATTCATAATACCTCCTAGTAGTTCTTTCTTAGAAGCAAATCCCACTCCTTGGCTACTTGCATTGGTTGCACAACCTTTACAAATAATATACCTTCCACATTATTTTATTCCTTCCTTCCATCTCATTTCTTGCATGGCTAGCATACTCATATCTACTCTACATTTCTTTAAGGCTTCGAAAAGTTTAGTCAGATCTCCAATCCTATTCAGAGATAATACATTGCACATACCAAAATATAAGTCATGTTTCTTTTTTAGATTGCCTGATCGTCTTATTTTATCATTCCGGCTATTATTTTCACGTCTCTGAATAGTGATCTTTTGACGGTATGGATTGTTGACCAACCCCCAAACTGTGGGGCCAAGATTTATATAGGGTTTACTCAAGAGAGATTGACTTTGCACCCTCCAGAGCTCTCTCTACCCATGGTTGTCTGGCAGGGTTTTTCTTTCCTTAGCCTTTAGTCTAATCCCTAGCCACAAGGCAGCGAGGGCAGCACTTATTTAATGGCGGTACTTCCTCGCCATGTCGCTAGGTAGAGTTTCCGTGTTTTTTAATTAATGTGATCTCGCCACAGATCACCCTCCAACACTACACTCTCCTAGCCGCACGGGTCCGGGGGACTCCAGAAACACTGCCTTCATTGTCCCTAGTGTGTACATCAAGAGACCATTCGCTATCCGCCAACTGCGACTAGCCCAGTAGCTCAGGCTTGCCCTGAGAATACCCTCGATCATGTAGCCCTGTTTTAAAATTCTACATATTAATACTGTTACTGATGACAATTTCGGTGTAACCTTGAACATAAATGAATTATGTTAATTTATATTCAGGGTTACCAACAAACCGAAATTATCATCAGTAACAGTAAAAATCATTAAATTTCTAAGAAGTGGTGGTCGGCGTTACCCTCACTGATCTATTTTACCCTCTTATTACTTCTTTACCATATCTCTATAAGATAATTTTTCTTCCAGAATTCCAATCAGAGCAGCGATCACTTTGCATTAGGCCTTGAGTTCCGCAAAGGGCACGGACGCTTTCATTCTTCGATTAAGACCCATTGTAATGATTAAGATTGAACTCTGCGCGGGTTACTACCCCACACCTCTTTTACCAGGAGGATTAATTTCCGGAGTGGACACCTAGGCTTTTGCCCTTTGTATTCTCACTCCCTGCGGCCGACACGCACGCGTTCGTCTATTGGTATCCGGCACCAGCCAATCGCAGTTATCCCTCTCCGAAACCTCCCAATCCAGTGCCTAGGTAGAGCCGTCCTGCCACCTCACAGCTACTGTCTCTCCAGGCCAGCACCAGAGTCGAAACAATGCGTCATGTACAATGCACCGGGACAAGACCCTCCTTCACTTACAGAGTACCAGACCACTGCCCCGACGAAGCCTAGTACCAAACTGCAAACTGGAGGGCACGCGAGCTAAGGCCAGAACCTACACAATAAATGAAAAAATTAAATTAAAAAAAAAACTGACTGGGGGTTTATGTTCCTCGTGTGGAATTTTATATGTGGGATGCTGATCCTGAAGAAGCCCTTCGCCCGAAGTTCGTGGGGCCAGCGGCTCAACTGGTGGGTTACCGGAAGAACCCGGCAGCACGGGGCATAGCATCACCTGTCAGGAGAGGCCTCTGACCGGGAAGTACTGGGATTCACGTCCCGACGGAGGCAGTATTTTCGACACTGAGTTTTGTCACTGTCTGGAGGAAAATTGTAGCGACCGGCCACACTTATCGGTCGTTTTCCGGGGTTTCTCCAAACAATACTAGGCGAAAGCCGGAGCAGTACTCGAAAAACGGGCCAAGGACCGCGCGCGATTTTCCTTCCCATACTTCGTCCTATTCTCACCTCTTGTTCACACTCTTACATGCACTACACTACCATGAATGCATGCATGGAGACCGGTCGGGAGCTTAGAACTTGTCCCGGCTGGGGCGGTGCCCCACTGGTGGGAGATGCCGGGTTGCCTAACAAACGAGCTACGGACCGTCCACGATCTTTCCTTCCTGGATGTCCCCTCCTCTCTTATTACACACACTAGCTCATTTCCCCCAAACAGGTATCTCCCACCAAGTAATGAAGCGTGACGGTGCCTCAAACATACAGCCCCTTAGCATTTACTCAATGACACTTTCTCTGTTAATTTTCAGAATGGTTATGATTTATATTAAGTATTAGAAATCACAGTTTGCAATGACATAGAAGACCATGAGTAAATATTAGCTCACTACTCTCACAACCATAAGAATAAAATATAAAAGCATTTGATGTAGTGAATCGCTGACATGTATCATCCAATCTTTAGTTATTATAAGGTTAAGAGGGATTAAAAAAAAACTGAAGTACAAAATTATTCTTTATTACATTTCCAGAACCATATCTAAAGTTGCTTTTAAGATTGCAGTAAAGAGAATATACATTTATTTGCCCTTAATGGTTTACAGCAAAAAGATAATAAAACTCTTGGACACTGCTTTGTACATTAGCAAAAATGTTTTGAATGCAATGTGTTTCATTTGCATCATAAAATTTTACTTCCATTCTAGAAAGTTGAACATAATAAAATTATTCTGCAATAACAATATTATGAATCTATGAAATGAAAAATCTTAACAGTTGAAATAAAGTTTGTTCATGGAAACAATTGTCATAACAAATAAAGACATGAAAAAAAAATGAAATTCTGTAATACATGCCTATAAGTACTCATTGTACACAAACTTAATTTTCTACTTTTAAGCAAATTTGTGACTGATTGCGACAGAGAGCTAAATGTCAGGAATGAAACTTCTTTCAGAGTTTCAATATGCAATTATTATTTTCTAGTTAACATTTCATAATGAAATTATTGTAATAACTGTAGACTGCTAAACAAAATTATTATCTCATTCTTCTCTCAACTCCCTCTCGCCATTCTCTAATATCAAGAGGATCTCCTACACAACATTTTTTGAAATGAAAAATAACCTCTATCTGACAGGAATACACACTTTTCAAACAAGTGCTTGAACCACACAACCTAATGGCCTTTTAGTAATCACTTTTGTTCAATCCAGGTGCCATTTCCTAGATTCTACTCCGAAACAGAACTGCTCTCCCCAGAACACTCAGCCCCCTACATTGTATTTCACAGGGTTGATTACTCAATAGCAACTCTCCGAGCACAATGCAGATAATAAAAAAGTGCAGCAAAACCTTCACAAAGTTTTTGAGTGTATCAAAATATTATATTTTCTAATTTGATAAAAATCTCAAAATATGTTATTAAAAAATAATATCTATATAGATGAAACAAAATTTAATTATGTTACAATTATTAGTAAACGTGCAATACAATACACAATTGAAATTTTACAACAACCAATAACAGGTACACCATATTACTCAAATAATTGTTTTTATTTTGTACAGGAAGACTCAATTTTTCTAGCAGATAAATATAAATATATAATTATATATCCCATAAATTTATAATGATCGAAAGCACAGCAGAGTTTCTTAAACTTGTCAACAGCAATTCTTGTCTTTAAAAGATACAATGATTTTAAACGATATAGTTATAATTACACCTGGAATTAATTTAGGTGCGAACAGCACGATTGTTTATCTCAATAAAAACAGACATTTTAATGTTATTTATTAATCTTCTTGTTACACTACAGATAGTAGCTGAGGATTTGCACAATTTCTGAAAATTCTGTCTTGGTTTAAAATGCCCTGCCATGAAAAAAACCTATTAAAACAAGTCATGAATAAAAATGTGACCAAAGTAAGTATTTGATAAGCACAATAAATACACCCATTCCTATATTCTAATTTTTCATTAACAATAATACTGATTGTAATGTATATATTTTATGATCACCAACCTTTGTTTTGAATTGTCATTAACACATACTATACTTCTGAAAAAACTAAATGATAGTTTTACGAAGTTTTGCAATTTAGAGAAACAACCACATCCAGCTTCATATAAATGCGCCTTTCTAAAATATCCCATCAACAATAACAACTTATTGCACTTTCAGCCAATAATTAACGCTTTCATATCAAAATATGATGTTCTCTCTTCCCAACATATTCTTCTATTCTACCCTTTGTATCACATAGAAGTAAGTAGGTACAGACTGGTTTACAAAATGTACTTTGGTACATGCACTGTAATATTAAATGTGCATTCACATAAAATCTAGTGAAATAAGTAACAAATCCCTAGAATGAAGAGACCTTTAAATGAATTTAAGAGGATTTACTTGTCTAGAGGTAAGACAAGTTTCTCTAAATTGAAAATCTGTTCTGTCAGAATGTATATCATACTGCACAGAATTAAATGATATGAATACGATTTTCATAATAACAATAATAATAATAATAATAATAATAATAATAATAATAATAATAATAATAATAATAATATTAAATAAGATTTTCAGATACTAAAGAGAGAGAAATTTCCTCTACCTCACAAAATTGGGCAACTGAGTCTCATTCAGAAGTAATGGAGAATGAAGTTTTAGAATTTATTTTTCATACATCTGAAAAGTAATTTCTCCTTAGGTTCAATTATCACAACTAACATAAACTAACACTTAAGTGAATTCATCAAAAGAGAATACTCTCATGACATGAAACTTTGTAGTACCTCTCATGTTAGTGAAAAATGTTTTAAGAACATGTTGAACTTACAACCATATATTCATAACATTACAAATACATTCTGATTTTTTTTTTCTTCTTCTTTTCAAAAATAAGGATGTGTCATCAAATTTTTAACCTTTACCTACATTAAATTCATATTGACCTTCATTCTAGATATTTGTAAAACCAGATTATATTTAAAATGCCCACACATAATATATGTAATGTACATAATTTTATGAATTGCTAAAATTCACAGAAGGTACTTTAGAGTACTGGCTTCAACAGAAGAAACTCAATAAATTTTTTAAACTGATAAGAAATAATCTGTCTCACAATGACAATCTCATAAGCATACAATCCATACTCAACCAAGAATCCCTGAGTACATCCTGTGACCTTAGCAGTAATTTACCCTGATTCGTAAACTGTGCATGCATCTACAAATACACACACCCATACAAATATAGAAGCTTATGAGGGGAAAAAGTTCTTCAAAGTAAATACAAAGATATTGAATAATCCAATAATTTTGATTTAATAATTCAAGCAACACTATCAGAATCATAGAGCTACAGAGCAAATTCTAGCAGCAGCATTTGACTGAGACCAGACTTACTTTAATTCCTCTCCTTTCCCGGTTAAAAACCATTCAACTTCCTAAAACTTGAAATTACAAGTAAAGGACATTTAAAGTATTACTAGCTATTTTTATTCAGTCTTGGGAAAACAACTTCTAGTAATAGTATGTATAAAATTCATTCTGGCAAATTACTTTTTAAGCTGACTTAACTGAATTTTTTTAAAACAAATGAAAACTAAGGAAATATTTCTAAATTTGTTATAATTAACCAACAACAATGGCATGTTGTAATTTAATTCCTTTCTCTAACTGATTTAATACAAATTTAAACTTTCAAACATTTTCCAGGAATATTTTAAGAGCCATCTATAAATTCTCTTTTTTGTCTCTATAGAAAACTAATGTATCCCCTACGTTCATTGAAATCCAATCAAAATACAGATCATCATCTTTAACATAAACGTATATACTGGCCTTAGTTCAACACAAATAGGAATATATATTAAAAAAAATAGACATATTTGTATGTACATGTGAGTATTTGTGCATGTAATCACACAATACATACAACAAAACTTCAGATAAAAAGTAGAAAGGTATCATGTAACAAGAAAAAGTGTAAAAGACTAGGACAATTTAACAAGTACATTGGCCAGTAATAAATGTTGAATAATAAATTAAAGGTAAGAGAAATGCATTTCTAGGAAGTACTGTGAATACACAGAATATTAAGTAAGAACATAGAGCTACATAGTACCTTCAACTAAATCTGTTGAAGCAAAGATATATTTTTAAAACTGGCAATTATTAGCAGGAAATGAAAGACTGAACAACGGAAAAAGAAAATATTTCTCAATCCTAGTCTCTAAAACCTAACAAAAATAACTTCCTTTAACACATTAACAAAACTTGGAATTTGAATACACCAATATTCCAAAACTTCAAAAAATTATGACAATTTCATGCCAGTATCCAAATTCAGAAATTGCTTCATCAATTCGTATGTAGAAAACGATACAGCTACCATTGGAATGGCACGCAGGTAATTAATGCTCATACCTCTATAGAGACCTCTGAAAACACCATTCTCCTGGTAGATGAGTTTCATTGTTTGGATCATTCCCATCCTGCAACGCACACAAAAATCACATTGCAATCTGCTTCAATAACAATAATAAAAAGCGATATGAATTCCAATTTCACATTCCAACCACTATCCAGTAAGTGCATTGAACAAAGTAACATAAGGACTTTGTTACAAAATTTAAAAACAAAGGACACAATGGGCCAAAAAGGAGATCATGAGGCAGGACATGTGTTACACGATTGTTGAGATGAACAAAATAAAACAAGTTTCGTACAGACTGCAATCAGTTAATACAAAAATCAAGAATTGTGTAAATGGAATTCAGGGAATAATAAAATAAATTGATACGATAAACACAAAAATTTCCTCAAAGTTAGCATATGCAATTACCAATATGATATAAAACGTTCAAAAGGCATAAAATGAATAAATAAAATGAATGAAAGATGACTACTCTGAAGAACTTTTAATACATTCTTAGAGAAAAACTTGGCAATAGTAGAAGCATGCACTAAGTCAGAAAAAAATCCTAAACAAAAAAAAATAAATATTAGCCTAAAAGGATGCCTACAAAGAAAGAATAGAAATAAAGAAAGGAAATCATCAATTAATAATTGAAGAGTTAAATTATTTCCAGTTTCATCTTAATATCATGCACAAGGAGAGGGAAAAATATAGTATAAAATTAGAAGAGGGTAGATAACACAAAAACAAATCACAAGAATGAGAGAATTGGCAAGAATCAGAAGTCCAATCAATTGCACTAATTTATCATATCTGAACCGCAGAAAAAAGTGAAGTTTCTATTTTAAATCCAGCTGTAAAAAAGCATAAATGGTTTTCAATGCACGACTTTCCTTTTTCACTTACTAGTTAATAAATAGAAACAACATGAAGCTTAAAGCCCTACTCTTCAATTGTAAACACATATGCAGATAAAGTACATGGGGGTGGAGCTAGCAAAACATTAAATAAGCAATGAGTTGGCATCTCTAATTATATTCAAATTAAACTTTTAAATATTCTGTAACAAAATAATACAAAACCTTATTAAGCCAGAAAATCATAGAAAATTAACACAACAAGATGTCTATAATTGTAAATTTAAAGATATATCAAAAAGCCTTTGATATAGTATCAAATATAATACTTTTTTTTACAAAAGACATAGAAGACATAAAAGAACTCCAAAAATCATACCTGATTGTAACCAATAATCATACCAATTGTAAGCAATATAGTGTAATATTTTAAGTCTGAACATTCAATAGATAAAATACAATCAAACTTTCGTTCAGTAATCTTAGTTTTTTCACATGGATCAGTGGTTCATCCATTGCTGTGTTTGAGATATTTAAATGATTTTCCGATTACTACAGATTGAAATTTAACATCTTATGCCGATGACATTTCAATTACAAGTTATGAACAATTTGAATGTGCTTGATAAAAAAGGACCAAATCTATCATACATATATATTCCTACCACATGTTTGTTAAATGCAGAGAACAAATATGATAAACTTTGTTCTCCCAAATTGTATATAATCTAACAACCATAATCATGTTGAAATGCTAAATCAAACAATTCTTCTTCTACTATTTCTATGAATATATATTGGCAAACATATAACCTTTATATCCTTCTGATAATACAAGTAATAAAATTAGCTCAAATATTTTCTTAACAAGATGAGTTAATAAATACTTCCCAACAAACACACTTAAAACAATATATTAAGGGGATAATACACCCACATATCAAATATGGAATTCAAATACAAGATGGTATAAGAATATTTAATTCTCCTGTAGCCTTGTATGTATTCTCCTTCAGTCTCAGCAATAAAAGCTCCTATCACAAAGCCATTACATTACAGAATACACTTGCTAAATACACAAAACCATTAAAATAAAAAAAATAAAAATAAAAAATAAAAAAAAACACTCAAAATTAAAAGTAATTATAAAGACAAAAATGAATGAATTTATTTTTGAAGCCATGTATATCACCACGGATGTATGTATATACATATGTACACACGTATGTATTTGTGTATGTGTAACAGTATGTATCGAGTTCATCAATTTCTTTCTTCACACTCCTGGCTAAATACATTATCTAAATACAATTGGAGAAAGCAACTCTACTAAGAGATATCACTATGACATTTGTTTAAGGATACCAAAAATTGGCGATGAAATCTCAAAAAGCTCGAACAGTGAATTCTCATTCTAATCTTTTCATAATCTGTTCAAAAATACAGATATTTTGTTTTTTGTTATGAAATATTTTACATTAATAATCAGTATTCACTAACCAATTTTGTAACTCTCATTATTAACTAATCAAAATACCTAGAAATCAAGTAATATTTAAAGAGCACATAAATTTAAAGATTTACAAGTGACCAAATGTATTGATACTGATGTAATTTTAAAATTAACTCTTCAGGCACTGGCATTTTTTTCCAATAAAATCTAAATAATATGCTTTGCTGTTCCCAATACTTTTATTCTACCAGAAATGATGATCATTATGATGATAATATAATTATTATTCACATAGCTTATTAAATTTTTATTTAAAAATTCAGAAAATACTCTTAAGATAATATCTTGCTGGACTAAGTCTTCACGACAGTACTGAACGCTATGATTCAAAGCATGCACGTTATATCACAGAAACAGATTAACAGCTTCACACATACCGTCTACATTGAGATGACCAGCATTCCCAGCACCATTTGAAGAGCACAGTATAGAGAGCATGTAACAAAACTAGTGTTAGTGAAGAAGTTCATTCAGATCACTAATAAACCCTGAAATCTGCAGGCTAAAATTAATTTTACAAGAGAATTCTGAGCAACTGAAAATGCATAGAGAAAAGTTACTGAAAGGAGGATAATCATGCTCTTGAAAAAAAAAATTTACTCTAGTGAAGAACCACTTTAAATAATAACAGAAAGTCTGAAATAGAAAAAGAATATTATTAAATCATTCCAAGAGTTTAGGCTTAACAGACAGAAGAACTTATTCACAAGTCTCAAAATCAAACTATCTAGTAATTATTCATTAAACAAAGAAGTGGGTGAATGAAATATGCAAAGGACTAATCGCATATGCAAATGTTACTACAGTAAGGAAAATTAATAGACATGAGAATGTTAATCGAATCAGAATAAAAAAAATGTTCAATTCATAACATTAGAAACCAATTAATTCAAGGAAATGCATTTAAAAAATAAACAGAAATCTTTTCAGTATGGTTAGAACTCAAACTATTACACTACTACTAGTATTACTAAAACAAAATAATTTCGAAATCTTCATTAGAAATTGTTTTGCACATTACAAATTTATTCTGAAACAATTGAAATAGACAAAAATTTCAAAAATTCCTACAGAAATGACAACTTTTAGGCAAAATGAGTATTAAAATTGTGGATAATTTAAAATCTTTTAAAAAAAATTTGAAATGCAAAAGCAGAATTAATGTGTGTTCCAGCTTATGTAGATACCATGCAAAAAGAGTTTTTTCCAAGATTAATAGCACATCTGATTCTTTTCATTTTATTTCTAAACTACTCTTCTGTAAATGTGAAGACATTTTCTTATTTCGCAAATGTTCCAATTAAGTGCTCCAAAATCTTTTTTTCCCCCTTCCTTTCAATGCAAAATCATTAATACACATGTCTTTTTGCTGCAGTGTAACAATTCTAGGATACATCTGAATTAAGAAACTATTCTGCAAACTCACTTTCTCCTTCAAAACATCTAGCACTCAATAACATTGCATAAAGTCATTAACTTTCTACATTTCACTTGAACCAGAATAGTTATGAATGGCTTATCATGAAAAGTATTTGTACAGTAACAGGTAGGAGGGAAGCAACAAGCTCTCTTGAGTGAAAGTGGCAGACTTTCACCTAAAGTGAGGAAATATTTCTTAAGTTACCTCCTTTACTCAAGATCAAAACTTCATAGAGCAAATTATGAAAGATTCTTAACATTTCACTTGCCAGCAGAAGAATAATTATCCTTAATTTTTTTTAGATGTGTTAGTGTTTAATGTAAAAACAAAAAAAAGAAGGTCTGCGTTTCAACTTTTTCAAATACAAAAATCCACAATTGGACCAATTGTATTCACTTACCAATATTCATTTTGGAACCAATTAATTTGATTCTTTCAGTTTTATGAAAATTATTAGATGAAATTGACAAAATTAGGATTAAGAAGAAAAAAAAATATTAGGTTCTATAATGTCCTCACCCAAACTTCCGAGTTTCTGGGTTCATCATGGCCAGCTGCATTCGTCTCCGCGTTACATCTAAGGGATAAGAAACACTCTGGGCAATGGCTCCTGCCAGCCCTCCACACAATAGTTTAGCAGGTACTACTAGAACAAGGCCTCCAGTGTTGCGTGAACATGGTTGACAAGTCCAGCGCGGCAGGTACTTCATACACAGATATTTGAGCATTTCAAAAGAGGAGAAGGAAAAGCCTGCGTAGGGTATCATTCCACAAACCGTGGGGACAAATCCTCTGTACAGTGCACGGACACCACCTTCCTGCAGCAAGAAAAAGAAATTTTTCACGTTCAAATTAACATTCAAAGAAAGTACATTAGATTGTTATAAATGGCAAAATTTCACTCTGGTAATAACAATAAATTTTGAAAAAAATCGTAAGCTTTATTATACAATATTTGTAATACAATGTATCCCAAATTTCATAGAATATTAAAATGAAACAAGTATGAACCCAATCATGTTTAATTGCCAATTACTTTCAAACAAATTTCTTATATGCCTATCTTCTAGGTGTCAAAATAAAATACATTAGTACAGAAGATAGAAATTTGTATGGTATTCCAAATAAACATACATTGCTTAGGGATTGTACATATAAAATATTTCTAGTATACTATAAATAGAGTATTACAGTAAATAGAGTATAACAGTTAAACATAGAGCTACACTCACATCTTTGAATATAGAAGATGCTGCATGGATAATACCAGTGTACACATGCTCCCCAGTCACTTGGAATGCTAGACGAGCACGGATTGTATCTAAAGGATAGGTTAAAGCCACAGCTGTGACACCAGCTGAAGAACCAGACAGGAATTTTCCGACATGCGAGTTGCTACCAAGTACAGAAGAAAACATCTAAAAAAAATAAAATAAAAAAAATTTAAAAAATCAGTACAGTGTCTACATACATAGCATATATGTAAGTGTAATGTCCACAATTTCAGTTTATTAATACCTTTTCAATTGTCAATGTACACTGATATATAATGCAGGAATTATTATTGTATATGAAATATATAAATCACAGCACAAATTACTACAATATTGCAGGTAAATGAAGTATTACAAGTGTTGCTCCCTTAATTAATAACATAATTGGTGGCATAATAATCAGAATAATTGTTACGCATTTATATAATGTGTATGAAATTCTACTCAAGAACAAATGTATTCTTCACCTATAGTAAATCTCCAGTGCACAAAACCACAAAAACTACTTGCTTATTCTATACCACCAACATTCTCCATTATGTTGTAATTTTATTAAATAAATCCATTAAGAACTGTGGGCTGAAATATATTTTATATTATTTTTATTATTGTTTTATATTAAATGAATTTCATTAAAAAAACGTGCAAGGCAAAGAACAGAAGAGAGCCAAAATTATAATAAATGGAGAAATAGTGGAACAAGTCAACTAATTCCCATATCTTGGAAATATAAGTGTATTTAACTAGACCAAGAGGATTTAGAAAATAAATTGTATAAATACAACAGATTCTGTGGAACAATTAACGGTTACTTCGGCAGAGATGTGGATGCAAAAACAAAACTAAAAATTAACAATATAATGGTTAAACCTACAGCAATGTACGGCTCAGACATGGATAATGAAATAGACAAACAAAAAATACAAGCAGCAGATATAAGATATCTGAGACACCTACTAGGAGTTACAGGAAGGGACAGGCAGAAACAAAGACATTAGAAAGAAACTAAAAACTAGAGACTTACAAAAAATAGAAAACTCTCAAAGAAAATTGCAAGATGACCTTAAAAGAACGAACAATAACAGAAGGCCAAATCTAATATCGAAATATAAACTAGCAGGAAACAGACATTGAAAGTCCGCGAAAGAAGTCGTAACAGCAGAACACCTGGAAGACTACTACGAATAGTTCTTAAATAACAGGCTGTTAAGCCTAAACAGAGATAGTTCAAGATGATAATGCTGAATTTCATGTATTTTGAAGGTGCTGCTTTTGACTAGTAAGTATTATGATTCATTCTTTTTATAAATTGTAATAATTCCATGATTTTCAGGACCAATATTTTTTTGGTGTAAATTGAATAATCTTGATTGTTTAGTAAAAATAAATAAGCAAGTATCAATGTTTATTTAGGAAGGTAATACTAACCATTTAAAAAAAAGTTAATTAACTGTACTTTACAACTTAAACTTTAAATTACCACACCAAAATACTAGGGCAGCTTTACTCGTAATTTAAATGTTTTCCCCTCATCATTACAATTACAATATTTTCCATGAGGCATATTTATAACTTTCCCCTGAACATAGCTATATAGCAGTCCCTCTTAGACTATATGTATGTAAAATTTGTACTATGGACACAAAATAAGAAGTATAATAGACTCTGAAATGATTTTAAAGGGTTGCATTGACATCACAAAGAGAGACAGGGTCCAGAATGCCGAAATTCAATTCTACCTAGAAATTTTTTTACCTAGATAGAAAAATTGATGAACACACAAAACCTTGGAGATATGACACTGAAGAATGGAGAACACCTGAATAACAAACAGATTTTTAAGTATAAACCAAGACAAAATAGCAATATTGGAAAACCAAAGAAGATGGATGGACCAGTAATGAGACAATGTCATGGAAGTAATTATGCTTGAAAAACAGAAAGAAGAAACTGAAAACATTTTGCTTTATCGCATTTCCTATTAAATCAAATTATTCCACAAAGAAAATTATTATAATTCTCTTAATATACATGAAAAACATTACTTTCTTTTTCTTACTTTCTCATTTAACATTCTCTTCTAAACTTATAATAGATCAATATAATACGACAGAATGAGAAAACTATCACTTCATTGACGTACAAACTGTAATGTTAAATTGTTTAATATAATACGTACCTTTTTATACAATTCAAATGCTGTAAACTGGGTAGCAGCATATGGGAATATTCGCACCATTTGAGCCCCATTTCCCTTGTATAACGCCAAAACAGTTTCCCTTTCCACTATTTCCCGTAACCCACTAAAAACACCTGAAAACAATAAGAAAATCCTTATTTAATCAGTTTTGAATCTACTACAAAAGTGATTTTCAGAAAATCTGGAAGAATGTTGAAAGCACTACATCACAAAGTCAAAGCTTCAGAACACTAAAATATGTTCTTGAAAGAAGACCTGTTTAAGCACAGGAAAAAAGGCCTCTGAAATATACACTGACATATAATGTGTTTTCCCTATTTTTTCATAAAATATCTGGTGAATAAAGAATTATATATTAGGAAGCACTGACCTAAATGTTTGTAATGCTTGTTGTGAGCTTGCAACAATATCTTAATTCGGTCCAGAGGTGCAACAGTAGTTTTTGAACACATTCCTGCAACACCTAGAAAGCAAATAAATTCACATATAACTGAAGGAATATACACACAATCAGTTAACACTTCAAACAGCATTGTACACACCTCCTGCAAGAAGGGATTTAGCTGTGAGTTTAAGAAAGTTTTCCTCTCCTGACATTATAGTTAAGAGTACTAAAATTCGGAGACAAAATCCTCTCTGATCCTAAATTTTGTGAAGACTTTCTGACCATGAAGAGATTTTATCTTTGATTTAACAATGGGGTAAATATTCGTGCTGACGCACGGGTGACACACTTTTCGTAAAATCATTTGAATTTCAAACAAGTTGAGTATTTTTAGAGTGCTTTCATAGCATCTACCAAATGTCAAAAAGCAAAATCGTGAATGAAAAGAGAGGTAAGAAAGGGCTCGTCACCTAGCTGTTAATTCGGTCAGCAACTCTAGGAATGTCGCACATTCCAAACATTCCGCATTCATTCATGTTTCGCGCGGTCTAGACACACTTACCTCCAGCAAGAAGAGATTTGAGGATGAATTCCGCATCATGCACAGTTTCTGCCCGCAAAGCCATGGTTGTAATGGACGTGTATTCGAAACTGTGAGACGCAAGACTTCCAAGTTCAAGTTCCCACAATACTCGTCATGTAACTTTCACGAACTGTCATCATCTGACCACCACACACTACCACGCTGCCTGACACCCATAATCCTACGCTGTTGGCCTACTTCGAACTCGGTTGGGATAGTTGTCGAAGGGAACTTTCTAACAAAATCACACTTTTACCAGTATTTATGTTGCCCAACGATTGTTTTATAGTCAATGGACTAGTTAACGCACAAAGGAAAAAAATACCGCAACATTACAATGTTCGAAATGACGTCAACTGTGATATTCCAGTTTACAAGGACATACAAGTTCAAAGAGTGAAAGAAGAGAGAAGTGTCGCATTGTGCATTCCTATATAACTCTTTATTTTACGCCACAATAGCTTGGCTACAAAATTATGCCTGATACTACTTAAGGAAATTCCCGGATTTATTTCGAATACTCACACAAATGTAATCAAATAATCGCAAGAAAATGCCGAGCTGGAAAATTATATACAAAATGCCTCTGCTTCCTGGATCCATTTGCTTAGCTTGTCACAGTAAATACGCTTATAAACTATTAACTACCTCTCACATGAATATCACAGTGACAAAGATTTAAAGTAAACTATTGGTCAACCCTTCATTCACACGCTGCCAAAATCATACAGCACAACATATAACACACAAGCTCCAGGTCCGGAATTCGCATTCACACATTCGGCTTCCATTGCAGCATCGCATTTGCACTGCAACGAACGACCTCTGACAGGCGTATGATACACAAAGAATGTAATAGAAGCGCGCAATTTAAATAAAAGGTCTGAAGATACTTTTTCTCTGTTTCATTCGGAAGATTTATCCTGACAATATGCGACGCACTTCGCTATTCACCAATATAATACGTGCGTCCTGTAATAGGTGACATTACTTTCATAAGTCCTAAAATGTGGTTCCTCACTATATCCGTGTCACTACACTGTCAGCTGGATATTTACCATCTTGCAAAGGGCAAATCATGCCGAAAAATGTACAAAATGCGATTTATGAAGAAAGCACAGACTGACATAATTACATAGAACATCAATAAAGAGAGGAGTGAACTGCAACTGAAGGAGACATTTTCTGATCGAGAAGAGAATCTCGTAGTGAGAACAATAAAAGAGACTCGTATTAGTGCACCAAAAATTACTCTACAATTAGAAATTGTAATTGGCAAGCAAGTAAATCCCGAAACCGTGGGAAGGGTACTAAGGAGATCCAATTTCCATAGCCGCGTTGCCAGAAGAAAGTCATTTATAAATGAAGCGAACCAACGGAAAAGGCAGGGGTTTGCTATATACACGCAGAAAAAGATGAAGATTGGTGGAATAGACAAATTAAAAATGAACAGCTGTGGATCCGATGGAAGAATTTGGGTGTTGAGAAGACTCACTTAAGAGCTGAAAGGAGAAAACATGTATGCACGGAGAAGGAAATGTAATGGTGTGGGCTGCATGTCAATGTTGGCGGTGAACTTGTGTTCGTAAAGCAAATGATGAACAGGTTCAACTATCTTGTCGTTCTTAAACAAAATTTAAAGCAAAGTACTGAAAATTATGTATTCTTGATATGTTTTATTTTTACCAGTATAATGATCCCTAACACAAGTCACAAGTTGTTCGACTTTGGCTGCTGTACAACTGCCCAAAGGTACTTCATCCACCCCCTCAGTCACCAGACCTTACTGTTACAAAACATCTTTGGGAATAATTGGAAAAGGGGATAAGAAAATACCTGATTCATTCCAAACAAGAATTAAAGAAAATAATACAACATCAATACAGCAAAAATCTTTCTTATACCTAAAAACTTGTTACACAATGTATAACAAATATACTGAAGGAAGTGCTGCAGCGAAAGGGGATGGCTACAAGATATTGAACTTTCTTACTGTGTTTTTTTACGTGTTTTTCTGTTTGAACATTATTTACCGTGCATATTTGTTTATATTTTTATGCAAGTATCCGAATAGTTTTGTGAGTTTTCAAGTGTTCGTTTTCACCTTCGATCTGTGTTAACAAGTTCACTTGTTTTATTGTTATACTTCGAATCGATGCACTCTTGTCACCCCCGCAACCATGCATCTTTCCTCTCTTGTCTTGTAAATGAATGTCTTTTAAATGTTTCATGTTCTTTTAAATGAAGAATGGATTACATGTTACACGAATTACGCGTAACTCCTTATATGAACATGTAATGCTAAATACTCTACACGTTTTCACAACTAAGAAACTCTCCTCTAATTCTCATTACTAATCTAAGAACAAACGTTTCGTTTCCATCTGCATTATGAATTCAAAATGTGTATGGGTTACGGTAGGAATACCAGAATTTAAAAAATGTTTACAGAATACATTTCTCCCTATAGTAGGTCACACTAAGTTTTTTGTTTTGTTTTTGACGTTAAATAACAAATATGAATAAATAAAACAAAGCCTCATAATAGTTGAATGTTAATGTTAAACAAAGAGAAGAATTCAAAAGAATTTCCGTTCCTTATCTTGTCGCCTTTCAACAATGAACTTCTCAAATACACATCGCTGCATTACTTCCCAAGGCAACGGAGGTAGTAAAATGAAATTAAAATGTTCATACAAATTTATTGTATTCCATTTTTTTCATGTAAAGTTTTAAAACCAATGATAGTATAATCCAACCAATTCAAACAAAGCGCCTGTGCTGCAAACCTGCGTTTATTTTGATAGCCAGAAACAGTAGTCATTTCTAAGTTTTAGAAATGAAACATAACATAATCCGCGATCACAATTTCTTGAAGTAAAGATTTAATTTGTTAGTTCTAAGTTAAATTCCTTTCAATCTACTTTCTTTTATAAGATTAGCAATAGGTTCCAAACACCTCTCAAATTATGTTCAAGAAGCGCAGGAAATTCGAAGCGAACAACTACGTTTGACGCCACATTACTCAAAAACTACTCATATTTTCGAAAACTTCAACATTACTCTATTTGAAGATCTGTTTTGGAGGAACACCATTCATTAAAAAACGTATATCTTAATAATTGTAGTTGCAGAAAGACGCCATTTTTTAATTTCCCAAAAATCAGGCATTTTAAGAAATATGAGACCTGTACTACCATTCTCTTAAGCATTCTTTACGCTACCATAGGTGTAAAATTTAAACAAAAACTTTTGTGCCGTTTTTTAAGAAAAAATGGTTTAAAGAAAATAAAAATTGTGTTTGACACAAAAATACTCTTATTTTTGAAAAATTGGACATGACATTATTTGAAAATCTTTTTTAATGAACATATTTCATTAATAAAAATTTTATCTTCATAATTGTAGTTGTAGGAACATGCAAAACAATTTGGTTTTTCATTTGCATTTGTCAAAAATCAGAATTTTTAACAAACATGAAACCTGCACCATTCTCTTATGTGTCCTATGCGCTATCCGTGGTCAACATTTAATCAAAATTGTTGAAGTTCTTTATTAGAAAAAAATGTTTTACACAGAATTAAAAATTACCATACCTCACACAAATGTACGCGAAAAATACTTCAATTTTCGGAGAAAGTGTACACTACCTTATTTCAAAACCTATCTTTAAGGAACATACTTCAATAAGGGGAAAATATCTATCTTCATAATTGTAGTTGTAAGATGTCGAAAAAATTTTGAATTTTTGCAATTGTCGAAAAATCAGGGTTTTGAACGAAAATGAGGTCTGCATTATTCTCTTAAACGTCCTTTGCGCTATTTAACAGTTAAAATTAATCAAAAAAGATGAAGCCGTCTTTTTTCAAAATTTTGAAAATGTCCCACGGGTTTCATGAAAAGTAACACCCATAATTAAAATATCAATTTCAAATTCCAAGGATCGCGACATCAGATCGATTGGGGAATGTCAATATTGAAGAAAATCGGCTGAACGGTTTAGCCGCTAGCATTGTCCACAGACGGATGGACAGACGTTTTACCGACAATCGATTTTTCGGTATCAAGGACCAATAAATTATGAATTAAGGCTACACCATGTGTTAGAGGATTTTTTTCTAAATTTAGCAACTGGATTTATCCACTTTTTAGTTACCAGTACTCTGTGATAAGAGGGTGTTTTTTTTGGTTTTGTTTTTTGACGAAAAGTCGCCATTTTTTCGCGCAGCATACATCACCGCACATAACTTTCTCTCTACTGCATAAGCGGAAGCGAAAAAGTAAAAATTGAACTTTAAGCAAGCTGTGCTTAACCGCTTTTAGGGACAGTATACAATTATATTTTATAAGCACTATTTTTGTTGGAATATTTTCATCTAAAACTTTCTTAGGATTATGAAGCAGTGCAGCCTCATCTCATTTGAAAACTAGCGGTGCAACAATATGGTACAGACTTTTAAAACCCAGTAAGGATACTCATATAAATGTAACACTATTGCCGTTCCTTACTTATGTACGGAAGTAGATCGAAAGTAATTTTGGAAAAAGACAAAAGTAGAATTCATGCGGCAGAAATAAAATTCTTACGAAGTACTCTAGGATACACTCCTCTAGTTAAAAATATCTACTAATAAAAATAAATGGTGCCCACACTTGGAAAGGATGTGGATCGAGAAAAGGGATGTAACGAAGGCTCTTCAATACATCCTTTGAGGATGGAGAGACGTCGGCAGGCCCAAGAAGTGAACACCGGAACAGGTCGAAGCCGTTGTAGGTAGATTTACAGAGCAGTTATTGGTTACGCAGAGGCACGTGTTTGTCAAGCTCCGAAGTTAGCAAACCGTTTGTAACAAGCAAAGGGCATAAAATGCAACATTACGTCGTGAAATTCAAAAGGTTCTGATGTTACCACATGAATTCCGAATTATAAGTGCAATAATTTGTTGTGTCTTCGTTGAGCGCTTTCGGAGTAATCCATTAATATTGGCGCGCCAGCAATCTTCCATTTATATTACAATGTAATGACAAATCTATCTCGACTCGTATCGTCGTCAGTTGTCAAGGGGACCACATAGCCAAGTAGCATCTCCGCGTACGCGCCTGCGTCACGAGGGAGAGTATATTTCCCTGCGTCACTACTCAGCGGCCAGAATTGGGAAGGAATTAGGATTGGGGTAGGGTTGTTGACACTTCACAGGGGATGGACTATGATAGCCCCTGTGAAGCATGCAAACTTTTTTTGTCGTAACAAATTTCACTTGAGGTTCTACGGGGAGTCGAACCCGGAACCTCAGTGGTGAAAGTCGAGCGACGAGTCACGAGACCATAATACAGTGTTTCTGTTATTGCAAATTTTGCATTGGAGTCTGATGCAGACGTTATGCGTGTTGGAAACATATAGTACTACTCGGTGTTTGATTTAGAAATGTTAGGAACTAAAAATCGTAGATTAAATTCTTTTTTAAAATTAACTTATTTCTAATGTTTTAATGAAGCCCCTAACGTTCTGCACTCCATAGCTTTAAGGTCAGAGCAAAAACAGGTATAGGTGTTTTGCTTCTGATACAGATCTTTAGCACCTCCGCGGGACCGCAGAGTAGTCGGACAAGCTTATCATTGGATATCGTATCTCGGTCAGTAACCTCCTAACAGACGCAGATCCACGGGGAGGGAATTTCCCCCCCTCCTAGAATGTTTCAGTAACTATTAATTTTAACTTGTCACAAGTGATTTTAACTTGATTTTAACAAAAACTGACTTTCGAGAAAAATATTTTCTGATTATCATTAAAACGAATAAATTTGAATCGCAGCATGGGCCGAGTGTGGCCTGCGACACTATATAAAATCTGTAATATGGAATATTCGATGAACACATTTTGAATTTCCTCTCCCAAATTCGTTTCTGGATCCACCCCTGCTATTAATGACTAAAATTTAAGTTGTAGGAGCGGTAAATTGTGCTATATGTTGCGGTGGGTAGGAACATGGCTGGATGAGAAGGTTGGAAGAAATGAAACGAAATAATCTTTATATCACAATATTTAAAAGAGTGTGTCAAACTCAAAGGTTTGCCATTCTTAGTTTTAATAAAGGAAATATAAAATGTAATACATGTATAGCAACAAGAACCTTCAATCTCATTCAATTTATTACTGTAAAGAGTTTCCCGTGTTTACTTAAATGACAATTAATAAATCGTGATAACTTCCCTTTGTATGGGAAGAAGTAATTTTTGAGTTGCAACACAAATCAAAGATGTGATAAATCTTCCAATCATTATAAGATATACCTTAAACGGTACTTAGCTTATAAAAGATATAGAAAATTAAAAGATATAGAAAATACAATCCATTGTGTTAAAAAACAAGATTAAGCTGCATAAATACAATACAGATACATAATTCTATATACAGAATCAATATATTTAACTTCTATTAGGGACGGAATAATTCACAGAGTATGCTGCTCATTGAAATTTTCTCTCTGACTTTCAATTTTCCCAATGCTTCCTATTCTTGTTTTAAAGCTATGAATGAAAAAGAGAAAAATAACAAACAATCTCTTCTGAAAGCAAATTAACTAATTCATTGAAAACACACTTTAAAATAATGGAATGCTATAAATTTAAAATGCTTCTATAGCTGTACACAAAAACTGAAAAATGCACAAATTTGCAAAGAAAAAACTTGAAAAACCTTGCTGCTTCTCAAGTGAAGTTAAAAATATAATAATCCTTAAGTATAATCAGATTTTTCAAATTTCTTGAGTAATGTTCAGAAACTTTTACAAACTGAACATGTTTTTGTACCATTTGTCAGAATGTCAGAAGCAACACATTCATAATTCTAATAATTTCTGAAACAGTATAGCTAATGAAATAGCTACCTTTCCTTTGAGTGAAAATTAGTTCATTCAAGCTACCCCCATCAAAAACATTTCTTCAAAACAAATAATCTCAGTGTTGAAATGGTGCTCATCCGAGAACTGTGATTGTCTGTTGCAATACAACATAATAGACACTTCTCGTTCCTCAAAGTAGCTCCACACATTTGGTATTTAGCGAGTGTTGAGTAAGTGTTCCCAGAATCCCGAGTATTGTGGATTAGTTGTTTGCTGTTTCTCAAGCGATAAACATTTGGAGCTTGCATTACCCACTGCAAAGGAAGCAAACATCGCCAAGCACATGCTTGGGCTGGGTAAGCAATCGCTTGCTTCTCTGCAAATGCCAAATGTATGTTGCCGCATTCATACTTTGATCACATACTTATTTGTGTAATAAGTATGTGGCCAGCACCACATAAAACAGTATGACAATTAACTTTGTATCCTAACAATAACAGATGAAATGATAAAATACAAAACTCAGGGCAGGCTGTCATTTGATCATATATTGATGTGTTATAAAAATTTCAGGCAGATAAAAGACAGCCTCTCTCACACTCAGTAAATCAAGAACAGTTGCATTAAAGCTTTCCCTCTTTCATTTCAGTAGATTGAATGCTTTAACACAATTTTCATTGATTTTCTTCAATAAAAAATCAAAATAAATCTCTCACTCATACTAGGTAACATGAAAATTTACCACAGAAAAATTGAACTCTCTCTTCTTATATTTGGAATGGACGGACATACCTCACTTTGTGACATTCATCAATCTGTTCAATAAGGTTTTCCTTCAAATACTCTATAAGTGAACCAAACACAACACAATTTAAACAGCAAGTTCAAAATATTTTTCTAAAGGTACATTATAAAAATATCTGGTAGAGTCTTTACATTCATCTCATAATGCCTCTCTGGAATGCAATAACCAGCCTGAATATAAAAATATGAGATTCTCTACAAATGTTACACTACAAAAAACACATATAATAAAAACATCTGGGAAACATGATGTCTTAAAACCTCCAAGCGTGTGCCAATTTGAGGAAAATTAACACAACAATAAGATAAAGAAAATTGGCTTGCATAGCTGAAGTACTGTTGCATTCATTTTCTGAACAATAACATTCTTGCCAGAAGACACCATTATCGTACACGCCCCAATTACAGACACCTGTAACTCCACTCTCAGCAACAGAGGCACAGCGTCTAATCACTTGTCGCCATCTTCCGTCCCCTGAAAAACAACGGAATTTTAAAATTATCAAATCAGCACCTGTAACAATGACTCAAAACATACATCAATCCCAAGCATACTAAGCACATTTCAATGAACAAACGCACAGAGAAACAAGACAGGCTCTTCAAATAGACTGTTTGCCACACAACCAATAAAAGTTTTTCATCCTGTTTAAAATTTATTGAACATTCATGAAATTTGAATTCAAATCTTGATATTACCTCAAAGCTTCTCAAAAAATAAAAAAAAAAACAACTTTGTTAAAGTGTGCCCACAAATACAGCCACCACTTCAACTGCAGAACAGGCAACATATTAAAAGGGATAGCAATTTTATTCTACATTCTGTAGTTAATTTCTAAAGTAAAGTGTATTACAAAAGAAATGATTACGAATGTCGTACTAACTGGAATGCAATTTTTGGTTTAGTATGAACACATTTCATTTTTCCTGTTGGAATATTCATGTAATTGTAGGTGCATATTTTGCGTATTTTCTTAAAAAAAAAAAAGACTTATTTCTAAAACATTCTACTTTTTATAGAATATATTTATCTGTGAGCATACATTGATTAGAAACAGATTGTCTCAGTTTGCATTGTGTAGCGTTTTTGTTTAAGGGTAAGAGCATGAAACTGACTGGATATCAAGTTTAGCAGTTCCAAAACAATTCAATATTTAAAACTGATTTGAAGAATTAGCCAGATGCAAAACTTTGGCGGGTTACTACAATTGAAAAAACAAACCGTCCAAAGACTTGCTGACTTTACAGTCATAAAGTTTAAAGATGGACAGTGAGCATGTAGGATTCTCTGGCAAATGTAAATAAATATTAACATGCAACATTCACGCACCATCTGTATGACACAACTCTAAAATATTGGTAATTCTTGTTATGTTGACTTACAAATAAATCCTTTTGCAGACTGCTGAACTATCTTCATACAAAAAGATCCGGGAGTATGGGATTCATCACTGTTGCAATCAATTGCTATATGTCGACTCTTGTCAAATTTACTATAAGCCCCGCAGTTATCTTCACCATCTGGGTCCGTAGAAGATGAACACTGATAACAACGGATCGCATAACCTGCACACATTTAAATCAAAACAAAATAATGTTAGGTTCTTTCGTGAAATATTATATTTTTTAAATACAAATAATACTTTCTTTAAAATTAGTATTTAAGTCAAGCATACACAACTAGAAATAATTAAAAATGAATTATTTAAACGAAAATGGTCAGTACTTTGAGGTTACGACTGAATTGATGCCATACGTAACTCACCTGTATGCGTCAACAGGAAAAGTAAACTCACTGCAAAATACACACGCAACATATTAAAATATTCGTTTAAAACACACTATCACCAAATCTTCATTCCTTTAATTCGGCCTCCCTTTTCCTGCGGAATTCTGGATCACAAAATCCAACCCAAAACAATATTTATTGTGGAGTTCCCTGGTTCACACCCACCTCTTCCGCCCACTTGCTTTACAGCAACCTCATTGGCTGACCATTCACCGGGGTGTGGCGGAAAAAGGTTGAGTCGACTGTCGACTCTCGACGACTGCGAGCAACAGCGTTTGACTATCAGCTTAAAAGGCGACCTATTTCAAACTTAGAAAACTACGTTCCATGCTTAAGCCCCAAATACACAGTAATTACAGTGCACTTGTAAAATCATACCTAGGAGGATTGCTATAGGAGGTTGAAGTTCCTCTCAAAATAAAATAAAAATCCGTTAAAACAGTGTACGATCAATTAATACTTGATTTTTTTGCAGCTTTGCAAGTGTTAATCGTATAAATTTACTTTTTCTACATTAAAAATATGTAAATCATAGATCTTTCACGATTTCCCATTTTTAAAATTGCCTGAATATGTAATCACTACACAAAAAAGGATTATATTGTAATTCTACTTTATAATAGTTTTTATTTTCTCGTATACGGTATATACGTAAGAGAAAGTCTTCCTCCAGCTTCAAAATTGAAGAAAAGGATTTTTCCTTCAAATGAAATTTGTTGTCCATAATTAGTTCCTTCAATAAGGTCATGTACATTTATTTCAAAATTTCAGTAGTTTTTGCGAAATATTGCAAGCAACATCGGCAATCTTAAAAAATAACAAAAACATTTTTTCTCAAAAATGCCTCCAATTGTTTCTGTACATTTTTGGAGATAAATGTACTCTATTAGATGACATAAACGACATTTGCTCTATTCTTTTGTTTAAAAAAATGTATTTTTTTGACATCTCTCTCGCGTTGTTAATATTTGCATTAGCGGCAATTTGTTCATTTTATTTTATTTATGAGTAAACGTACTTTAAATAATGTCATAAAGACTCTCGAAAACTCAAAAGTTTTTTGTGAAAACGAACTCAAAATTCCGCCTTTTCAGAAACGCTTAAATGTCATTTTCTCAAAAAACGGCACCAAAATTTTTTCTTGGTACTTTTCGTGCATGTAGTTCTAATTACACTCTTTGAGATGACATAAGACTCATTTCGTAGTACAACTGTATTTTTTCAAAAATTAAACAAATGTTTTTTTAAAATATGTTCTACGTCGTTAATGTGCACATTTCCTGCAATTTGTATACACTATTGCATTTGTGAGTGGAAGTGCTAGTAATATCTTCCAGTCAAGTTTTCCGAACACTCAAAAAGTTTCTGTAAAAAGAGCTTCAAATTTTGCATTTACAATAACGCTTAAACGCCATTTTCATAAAAACGGCTCCAAAATTTGAATGAAAATTATCATTTCCGTCGAATGTTTACTCTTCTTTAATATTCTTAACGTAATATTTTGTTAACCGAAAAATTGAGAATATTTTTTTTTAAATGTACTTTGCGCGGCAATAGATGGCAGCTGGCAAAATTATGTGGCAAGACAGAAAAGCTGCCCTAGACCACAGAAATTTGAAAGCTATTTAGCGAAAATGTCTGTGCCATTCTTTAGCACCTCTAGTTTTTACATTTTCTCAGTTTTTCGGTGTTCTAAAGATAGAACCGATATATTACTTTAGGAATATTAAAGAAGAGTAAAGCACCTCGTCCTCTACAGCAATTTTCATTGAAAAACTTGGAGCAGTTTCTAAAAAAATTGCGTTTAAGCGTTACTGTAAATGCAAAATTTGAAGCTGTTTGTCTCAGAAAATTTTTGAATTTTCGAAAAACTTCATTTGAAGTTATTTGAAATACTTACATTCACAAATGCAATAATTTATACAAATCGCGGGAAAATTCCAAATGCCAAACCCAATAGTGCACAAAAACTACGAAAATTTCCAAAACAAATGTATACGACCTTCTTGAAAGAACTAAGATGAACAAATTTAAATTGAAGGAAATATCTATATCTTCAATTTTGTATTTGTAGGAAGATACCCGAAAGAAATTCAAAATTTTAATATTTTCGAAAATCGGACCTATAGCTATTTCTACACGTGTATTTTACTCTATTATTTCAAAAAATGTAAAGATAAAAATTGGTGCCATTTTTAAGAAAATTTTGAAATTGTTTCAGGGACTTCATGTAAAGTACCCCCAAATTTTAAAGATAGATTTTCAAAAACACAGCGTCTAGAGCCAAGACAGATCGACCGGGAATACTACTATTGAGGAAAAAAATCCTATTATTATAGACGTTTTTACTATAATTAAATTCGTCTCTAAAATATCGATTGATTAATTGACTATTTCGTGTTTTCAGGCGCATCAATTACTACGGTAATTATTCCCATAAGTACACAGCATGTACGTGAGTTAGGGGTTGTTCTTCCGGCACTGGATCTGGTGCTGTCCTACACGTCGGCTGGTGGGATTTTCCCATCCCAGGTATCTCTCACTAAGCTGTAAGGTCCAGCTCAAGGTCCCGATAGCTCTCCCTTGGGACAAAGTCTGACGTCCCTAGAGGTCTCCCTACGTGTGTACGTTCATGTCAGTGTGTAATGGGAGAGGTGAGGTCGAGGGAGAGGAAGAAAAGATTGTGCGCGGTTCGTGGCTCATTTTTTTTAGGATACTGCTCCGACATTCGCCTGGTATTGATAGGAGAAACCCCCCAAAACTACCGATTCAATATTTCTCTCACATGTTGAAAATTTCTTCGATTCGAAAGCTGCATTTTGAAATAATGTTATCGCTTTACATTAATATATACTCTCACTAGCAGATTAAATGATTTATTTATTAATTTAGTTATTTTATTTATGATGTCATTTTATTTATTTATTTATTTATTTATTTATTATTATTTATTTATTTATTATATTTATTAATTTATTTATTATTATTTATTGATTATTTATTTATTTATTATTATTTATTTTTATTTATTATTTATTTATTTATTATTTATATTATATTATTTTATTTATTTCATTTATTTATTTATTTTTTATTTATTTATTTATTTATTATTGATTTATTTATTTTAATTTATCCACAATCATCTATTAAACGCCCCGCCTAGCTGCTTCGCCCCCTCGCCCCCCGTGGAGTCAATGGCCCCGCCCCGCCCATCCAGTCGTCGCCACCGCTCCGCTTATCCTGCCGGGCCCGCCCACAATCCGACATCGCCCGCCGCAACATGACCCCCAAGAATTTAATGCGAATTCATCATTGCTAATAATATTTTGCAGATGTTATCAAATAGTAGCTTATTAAAAACTGTTCGTTCGGAATTGAAAGCAATCGAATATCATGCTGGAATATTAAAGCTATAATAGGCCCAGCGTTCTAGCGTCGCTCATGACCATCGCGCCATCATTTCAACCTGAAAGGTATTTGTATCAATTGATTAGTATTTCCCCGGCGCGATCAACTTCTAAGGTCATGTAGTTCCGTATAGTGTAAATGTTTGTTTGGACTCACGGCGAAGCGGTGATCTTCTCCTGCTGATGGCAGATTCCGGTGCCGAGCTCTACACGTGGGCTTGGGGGGTTTCCCCCAACCCGCGGTATCTCTTACAAGCGGAGCATCCGCCCTCAGCTGGAAACCAAGTGTAGCACCGCCTCTATGGTGGTAGTTGTGTATGTAAGTGTAAGTTAGGATGAGGATAGGACGAGGAAGAGGAAGAAAATCGCCGCGGCTGTCCGTATGTCCCGATTTATTAGTGCCTGCACGACATTTTCGCCCCGGTGTTGTATTCGCAAAGATCACGGAAAACTAACGATCAGAGCAGCCGGATCTGCAATTCTGTCGAGCAGATAAGCAATGAATCCATACCTAACTGTAGCTAGCGCTGAATCCTGCCGCCGCCAGACTCGAACCGTAGCATCTCCCTGTCAGAGGCCAGTAAAAGTTACATAGTTGATGCCTGAGCCAGCCCAAGCAAGTGTGGAAGTATTTATTGCCACAAAAGCAAGCCCACAAGAATCCGCAACTTGACTCAATTCCGTGGGCGTCGCCGCAGAAAGTCGGCGCGGCGCGGCGAGGTGCAGATGGCGGCTAAGTGGCAGGCGATTTCTCCCCATTGGAGCGCGCCGCCCCCCCCCCACCCCGCGGGCTGCCATTGGGGCGGGCCGCGGCCGTGCGCGTCGTCTGCGCTGTGCCAGTCACGGGCCTCGGTCGGAGCGGACGCCACGAGAGGTCGACGTTCGCGACGCGTCGCTGGAGGCCGGCGGCGTCCTGCAGCGGGGCGGCGGCGCGGCGCGGGTGTGGCGGCGGCGCGCGCGCGCGCGGCAGGCGGCGGCGGCGGCGGCGCCGTCTTTCTTCGTAACGCGATGCACAACGCGCGTCGCTCGCCGCACCTGAGAGCTGATTTCGTCCTTGAACAACAATACATATCTTCCACCACCCGCCACCTCTTAACTAAACTCATAATCATCAGCTCGACAACCAGTCCAGAAGACCAGAAATCGCCCCCCACATATTTCCGTCTCTCTGCTGCCACACTGCCGTGGAATTGTAATGCGAGAGTCCCCAAAACCGCTACGTTGAGAAGATCGAGGGAAATTTTAACCCGATGACGTCTCCGCCTCTCGTTCTTGAATGAACAGTTGCTTGGAAAGTGGTAGCCTCCACTGGATGTAAACAGTAATTCTAAACGTCATTGATCTGGCGCCTGAAGTAGCTGTGAGCTCTGAGGAGCCCAGTTGTCAGTTCCTTCGTTGGTACGGCTTCAAGGACCGCTCAGGAGTTACAATGGCAGGAAAGTAAAGTGAGCCTTTTACCACAGCATGGAAACATTGAAATTGTACTCTTGTAATTGTACATGTATAGTAGAAAATGTTTGCAAAAGGATTTGAATACCGTAAGAAATAAAAGGAGATAAATGAGGTCTACATATTTCAAATAATGAGGCACTACAGTTATTGCTCATTGAATGAACCATACAATCATTACTCAGTTCCACAGACGGGTCTTCCAAAATAATTAAATTCTTAGCAACTACAAAACTGTACAGACTTATATAGCTGCTTAATGTATTAGAACTGTAATTAGATTAAACCGCACATATTGTGAAAAATGTGATTAAATTTAACATTTTTGTTCTTATAATTACTATGTTTATTATACAATTTTATAATGATAGGGATTGCTGATGACCTAGACGTTATAAAGAGATCATAAATAAATAAATTTAAAAAAAGAATTGCCCAAAAATAATTGAAAACATTGCAGTGCACTTCTGCTTACGTTCTTCAAAAACCAAAGAATACACTAAAATTAAATGATTTAAATGATTTCTGAAACTAGGTAAATACATAATTCTATGGAATAAAATCTACAAAAAATTCAAATCACAATAAATAATAAATATCAAAACACAATTGCTAAGTTGTAAATGTTTGTATACAAAAGTAACCAAATACTTGTCTCAAAACATAAATCCCACCGAACTGGTACTTTCTGACTGAAATAAGATACTAAGCGTTATCGTAGTAAATATTTAGATCGTCACAGTACTACACTTGTTTGATATGATAGATGTGATGTACTATAGTACATGTGAACTCCATTGTACGAAGAGTAATAAAACTCATTTTCTTTGTTTGATGGATAGGTCTTGTGCCACCCTCCATGTCTTCTTTTATAACACACCACATCACCTCTTAACATCGGTTTATGTGTCTAGTAGTAAGAAAGAGTTGCCAGTTAAAACATTTCTTTGTTTTCGAAAAGAGAGTACATCCACGAAGAAACAAATGCGTCACCTTATTCACTCACCTGTGGTTTGAAATTACCTTTTCTAAGGCAGAAGCGTAAGCGTCCTCTGAGAGAGTCGGTGAGACTCCCTGGCGTAGAGGGTCCAAGTTGGCCCCTGAGTGCATTGCCATCTTTGTCGGCGGATGTCCTAATTGGGGGATCCTGAACTTCAGGGGCAGTGAACGGCGCACCGGTTGCACCAGCCTAGCTGCTAAGCCCCTGAACTGTTTTCATTAGTACCTAAATAACTCGTCCACAATTTTGCAAATTTTAAAAATAGTTTTAAAAGACCAAGGAAATTTCGAATGTTGTTTGTATTATAGTTCAAACTTCACACAATTTTGTAGATTCGAGGTAGATTTTCTTCTTCTTGAATCATCAAATTTTGAAACCCAATATTTTAGAAGAGAGGGAGAGAGAGGAGAGGGAGGGAGAGGAAGGTAAGAGGGAGTCAGAGAGGAAGTGAGAGGGACAGAGGGAGGCCTAGAGGGGAAGAGAAAGAAAGAGAAAGAGAGAGGAGAGAGGGGAGAGAGGGGGAAAGGAGAAAGGAAGAGAGAGATATCTTTTGTGACATTTTGTGAAGTTTTTGAAGTCGCTTTTAAATTTTCTTATCCTTGTTTGGCTTCCTTCTTGCAAGGTTCCGACCGGTACATTTATACTCATATTTTTGAGGTTATGCCAGAAAGGAAGCTCTTAATATTGTTTCAAAAGCTTTGGTGTTGACTAAAATGTTTTTACCGTTCTCAAGGAAGAAACAAACACGGTCATATTATTAATTAATATTTTGGATTGTTTTGGTGAAAGTGATAAAAGAGAATGTAGTAAGTCTTTAGAATGATGCGAGCGGATTTGTGGGGGAAGTATAAGCAGAAGTGCTGAAAATGAAAGGGCTTGTTCTAAGACAGGATTCAAGGATGAAGTAAAAACACGAACAAGCAGGATACTACATGAACTCATGCAGACGGAAAATTTTGGTGTATTTTTAGGTTTCAATGATGATACAGCGAGTGTCATTAGAGAGAACATTTAATCAGAAGCAGTGCAGGGGGCAGAGGGGCCGTGGCGTAGCCCCCTGAAAATATTGCCTCACGTAAAATAACGATAAAATAATGAATGTGTTAAATTCAAGATAAAAATAACTTATGGTGCGCATGGATATATCTTAAAATTGGCCTTGGTGTCAAACGGATGGCATTGTTTTATTTGCCTATTGTCACCGTACCTGTGTTTAAGTAAATATTCTTACCTTATTTGTTAGGGACAAAACATTTAAAAAATGTGGACATTTTATGTATAATCATGTCAAAACAATTCGAAGAACCCAAGAAGAAACTATATACTAGTTGGAAGTAGCCTAATATAATACTTGGTGAATTCCAGATGGGCCATATGTCCATCTCCGAGAGCAATACAGCAAAAATTCTGATTGTGAAAACAAGAGTTTTTTTAATCAGACCACGATAAAGACAACGATAAAGACAAATGAACGACCCAATAGAAGAAAACTATAAATTAACAAAGTGTTGGGACCAGATCCAGAATACTAAAAACTCAATAAATAAGTCATCTTACAGGAAATTAGTCAAACAAACACCTCAAACTGGACAGAACTTGGGAGCGTCCTCAAATTCACAATGAAATTGGGACAACCTCCGAGACGGAGGAAACACAGATGAAGGAATTTAATATGTGACCAACCAATAGACGAAAGGAAGAAAGTCCGGAAAAACTTAAAAGTGTAACAAAACATCAGAAAATGGCAACAATTTCTAGAGATTCGAAAACAAATATCTAAAACAATTCAGAATATAAAAATGAAATTCTGACAAAACGCGATTAGATGGATTAGGACAAGACTTCAAAAAGAATATCACCATACATTTCTATAAGATCTTCAAAAAACACTTCAACGAACCGCCTAATCTTTGCAGACACGTAGAAGAACTGCCAAATACTCGATGACTATTTCAACAAACTTCTCAACTGCGAAGGGCCCATAGAGGATATTCACAATGAAACATCTACACAAAATTCCTACACTAAACCCCCAACTATCAAGAAACTAATAAAAATTATGAACACACTGAAAAACAATAGAGGCCCAGGAGAAGATGGAACGTAAAAACTCTGGAAACTAATGATGAAAAATAACAGGAAAAATCTACAGGATCATCTTAAACTTTTTGTGAAACCTAACAGATCCCCTGCTGAATGGAAATGTGCAATCATGCACCCACTTCACACAAGAGAGGCACAAAACAGACGCCGAATAATTCAGGGATTTCACCCTTGCTGTCACGTAAATATGCTTTCAAACGTTCTCTTAAATGGACTAGAAGAGCAAGTTGACCCACAGATAGAAGAATGCAAAGTCCTGGCTTCCGCAAAATGGAACGCTCCTGCGTAGAACATTATCTGGAATTTGAAAATGAGTCTCCAGATGAGAAACACCAGAAACACAGTGGTCACTTTTGTCGACTTTAAGAAGGCCGGCGATTCCATAGACAGAGCGACACTCTACAACACACTGGTGCTATTAGGTATTGACAGAACGACAAGATCAATCACCCGGCAAACGTTAAGTGACACAATCTCCAAAAATTAAAATCATGGGGGACGTCTCCGATCCATTTGAGATCCAAACAGGAATGCGACAGAGTGACGAACTTTCACCAATGCTCTTTCATATCATTACTAAAAAAAATTATGTGGACATAGGAAAAAGATGTCAAAGGAATTCCAATTGGCATTAAAAGAGAGAATAGATTCCATGTGAAGTATATAGCTTTTGCAAATGACCTCACATTCCTCACGAATAATAGAAAAGAGGCCACACATGCCATAGTAAATCTACTCGAAATTGCACAGAAAACTGGCATTAAAATTCCGAACGAGAAAACACAATACACAGAAAGAGTACCGGAAGATAAATTAACTATTGTAACTACCCACGAAAAAATCAAACAGGTGCCGAATTTTAAGTAACTGGGATAAATCATCTAGCCATCAGGAATCAACCTAAGGGCCACCGAGAAAAGAAGAAAAAACTAAAAATAGCATACAAACTCACATAGAACTACATATTACAACAGAAGGTCCATATCCATTAATGCAAACGTAAGACACTACAACACTGCCGTACTTTCTGAGGCACGATATGCAGTTGAAACTACACAAACCAGAGGGTAAACAGCAGAAGCAGATAAACAAGAAAGGAAGGTTCTCAGGAAAATTTTTGGAGCGGTAACAGAATAAGGAATCTGGATGAAGAGACCAGCATTAGAATTTACAAACTCACTGGCACAATTACGGACACATTCAAGGAAAGAAGAATGCGTTTTACAGGTGCATTCACAGGATGAATGAAAACAGAATTTCAAGGCAGTCATCAACTCAAGCAAGGGAAGAAACGAAGTGAATAAAAGAAGTAGAAGGGAACCTCAGACAAGAACATGTAACAATAAACGATGCAGAAGATAAGAAATAATGCATTAACACTGTAAAAAACATACATTTGACACCACAACAAAGAAGAGGCCAGCGCTAAATGGACAGCGGAGCTAAGGAAACAACATAGTGAACACATGAACAGAATTTGGGCACAGAAAAAACATCATAAAGGCATTCAAGTTCAAACGCTCTATTTGTATGGGAATAATTGGAAATATTATTATTAATAATAATACTATTTTCAATTATTATTATTAATAATTAAACTACTACTACTACTACTACTACTACTACTAATAATAATAATAATAATAATAATAAATACGGACCATCCATTTCGACTCATGCACAAGATGTGAGGCCGCACGCGAAACTACCCAACACGTGACAAGTAGATCTAGCGGCCACGCGCAGTTGGAGTACAAAAAAAGGCATGATGAAGTGGCAGTTATTGGCAATGAAAATGAACTCGCCACTTCCGTGTCATATTATAAATATGTGCCTCAGAACGTGCTTGAAAGTAGTGAGCACACTCTCTACAGGGATCGCTCCATTATCACCGACAGCCAAGTCGGCGGCAATACACCCGATATAACTTACATCGATAGAAACCGTCAGCAAGATTTCCTTATCGATATATCAATACCCAACACCAACAACATATCGGCAAAACATCAAGAGAAGATCCAGAAGTATACCGATCTCGCCCGTAAAGTCGCAGCTCAGTGGAACTTCAGCAAAGTGACAACTGTGCCTATAATAATATCAACCACAGGAGTGATCCTGAAAATGACACTTCGAGCACTAGAGTGTCTTTACTTGTATTCCAGGAATATATACAATATGCAGAAGGCACTCATCTTGAATACATGCCGCATTGTTAGAAGCCACCTGAATCTTCAATAAAGCAACCGCACACCTGGTCATTATTCCTGTGAGTGATTGACGTACCGACCAGTCAAAACTGTGAGGAAAATAATAATAATAATAATAATAATAATAATAATAATAATAATAATAATAATAATATCGATTCAGATAGCCGAGACTATGTCGGAGTCGAGCCGTCCTACAACAGCCAAAAATACATTTAAAAAATTGACTGAAAATACTGTAAGGGACTCAGAAATGTATTTTCCTCTTGTTTTACGCTGCGCTCGCACTACGAGACAATTGCGTTTGTTCACCTTAAATTCTCGCTCAAATAAAAAAAAAATGACAAATTTGCTGTTCTTGGCATGCGTCGAACAAAGCAATGCAAGTGCAGTTTTTTACCTCTGCTAATACTTTGAATAAATTAACTATTTCGTAACTGCAAAGACGTTCAATACATGTCTAAATGACATGAAGCGAAACATTTACTTTTAACGTAAAAGTAATGCTCCTTTATTAAGATGTAGAATGTACCTCAAATTAATTTCAATACTTTCGTAATTTTAAATAAAGTGCGCATTGTTTCTCTGCTTATGACGCGACGTAGTGAGAAATGTAGATGAAATAGGGAAGAAATCATGCCCTGGTGATAATACATTCGTAAATACTTCTCCTTAATGTGAAAATGAAACATTTTTCGCGTTTAAAATTTTTTGAACGTCCTTTGCATTGAATTTCAAAGTGGAAATTTATACTGCTCTTTGATATCACAGCGATATTTTTCGTGTAAAAAATTTCAAATTTTAATCTGATCCTCCAACAAAGATATTTACTATTACATTTGAAAACTTGGAAAAATCCAAAATTCCAAGTTTTAGGAAGGTATAATTTTTAAGCTGTTCGCTTCTTGCCATTGAAATTTTACCTAATATAACGACACAGTTGTGTGTAAAAGCAGAGAAATATATTAGATCTGTGATTATATTCCTTCTTTTAAAAAAATACTTTCTGAATAAACGAAATGTGTTTATTCGCGTTTGAGAGTTTTAGTTGCAAATATAGATAATATATTTATGTAGATAAATATCACTTTGTTTTGTAGATCAGAGGTTACGGAACCCAATGAATTTAATTTTAAAAGCTTCACCAGCCTAGCGTTGTTTAACTTACAAAATCGTAAAATATCTATAAACATGATAAAAAGCTTGCAACTTTAAACAAAAATGGTCGCCATTTGTGAATCACATACACCATTTAAAAAGAAAACTGTTTTCAACAACCAAAACGAAGAAATATTTATATGGAAAGTATGGTTTTTTTTGAGATGGTGAGGTGTCCGATTAATTTAATTCTTGACCATTTATAATGGAATGGCCCACGTCCAAAGACAATGAATCAAAGAAAGAAAGCTCTTAAAAATTCTTATTGAATTATTGAAGACACATAAGTAATATTTATATTCTTTGTTACTAAGGAATTACCTACCACGGAACAAGACACCTTAAATATCCATATATATTTATATGCATTTCAAAGACATGATTAACAGTTACTCACCTTTATACTATACAGCACTACATGTAAAGCCAAATTCAAGAACAATATATATCAATGGATTCCAAAATTTAAATTTCTTAGTTCTTCAGATAAAATTTATGACAGTAGCCTAAACCAATAACATCATAACAAACTGTATTAATTGTGAGAATGCTGATGAGGTATTGTTGACATTATTTAAGTATGAAATAAAGGAAGTCATCTTTGTTAACATAGATTTAGAAGGTATGTAGTCGTTGACGGTATCGACGTGTCTTAGTCGGTGTCGTGTAAAAGTGTAGTCAACTGTAATCGTTGATGGAGGATACGGAGGACTACATAAGAAGAGTTCTAATCATGTTTATTTTAAGAACACTTAAATTAGTTTAAAAGAAAATCGACCATAAAAAATTGTGATCGGTTAAAGGCATAGTAGTTCAAAGCAGTTCCAGTATATTTTCATTATCTGTACATAATTAATTCCTAACCGATATAAATGATTGTAATATAAAATATGACTCGTTTCACTTGCGTAGGCGCTCTACCGACGTGGTCACACGTAAATGGCAACTAAATCCCTTGACCGTTTTTATCTTAGATTCACAGTTACTTCTACAAAACAAGTACTATTTATAACGAAGTTGTAATTACGGAACAATCCTTTATACTTAATGCTTCCCACCGTACTCAGCTCATCGCTTCCCTGTCGCACACTGTGCTAACAAGCCAAATACCGACACAAAGATGTTTTTATTTTTTTTATTTTTTCTAACTGAATTCACATAATTTAAAACTGGGAGATTTGTCGTTGTGCATATCAATAAAAATGAGTTTTCTTCTAAACCACAGAACACAGATTATGCATCAGCGTAGGAGGATGTCTAATTTGTTAGTTGGCTGAATTACCAGTCATCTTAAAAGAATGCGCGTTTAGCTACTCTACTTTACAAATGTGTAAGATATTTTTTTAACAATACAACGCAACGTCCAGAAAACGTCAGGGAATAGTTTATGTGGGTTACAGGAATCATTAGATTCGGAGTGGCTGTAAATTAGCCTCCAGAAAAAAAAAGCTTGAGCAATGTCACGTGTGAGTTTTGTAATCAGATGTCTCACGAAGTATTGGGCATTAGTGTGGAGATGTTTGTGCTTCTATTTACCACAACCCTCTCGTCAGCATCATTTCCAAATTCTTTCTGCTTTTCCTCTTATGAATTTCCGGTAGGAAGGAAATCTCTTCCAACGAGATTATGCGAACAATAGCAACAGTTATAATCTCACTTTCAGCTTCCGGGTATTTTCTTCTTCATACACTCGACCACGAAGTTTCATTCACTACTTTATTGTAGCGCTTCTGACATCTTAAAATCGAAGTATCGGAACCATAGCACTCTGATTCAACGGTTTCTTTTGAACTATTACTTAGAAACATGTAGTGATGAATTTTGCCGCACATTTTTTGTAGTGTCATATAATGTTAAGTCACTCAACTTTTCGTCATACGCTGTGAAGTAGAAGCAGTTTTAGTTGGCAGTATTTTACTTTTTGTGCAATTGGGCAATCAAGAATAATTAAAGTATTTTCTTATGTAAAAGAATATGGCTGTATGTCGCTGCTAAATGTCGTTGTATTCCACAACACAGACAAACGCCTTTACGTTCCAAGGACCTAAATCCGCGTTAATGCATGATCCAAATATTAATCTTACCAGTTCAGGCAGCGTAACACTGACAATCTTTTTCATTCCCTTAATTACAACTCATATATTACTTCACGATCTCATAACAGCAACACAGCTAACGCTTCGATCCTACTGATCTGCATATTATGCAGCGTACGTAATCTACATACATTGTGCAAAGAAACGTACTTGCGCACGTACGAGTTAAAGTAACACCAATTGCTCATGCAGTTACGTGCCGCGTGTTTGGAAAGGCAGGTCCCGGCGTGGGGCAACCCGGGGCCAGGAGGAGGCCGAAACTCGTAAAAAAGTACGCGCTTAAGCAAGTTTTTCGCACGCCGTGTGGGTCGGTCCACTGCGTCGCGTCGGCGCCGGCCATTTCCACGGCGGGCACCGCACCGTGGTCGCGATAAACCTCATTGTGGGCTTTCTCCACGCGAGGCGAACCCGCCCCTCCTCCGCCTCACCTGGCGGGAGGGGAGGGGGCGGTGCGCGAAAACAACGAGAGAGATGATGGCGATTTCTCCTTGAACACATAATTAAGGCTCTTTATCATAATTAAGAGAAAAGGTCGCGAAGCGCTAATTTCCGTCTCTTGTGCAACTTGGCCGTGGAATGTAAAACTGGCCGGAGAAGTTCCCCCAAAAACCCCGCTATCGTGAAAAAGAATCGAGGGGGAAAAATTTTTTAACGCCCCGATGACGTCCCCCTCCCGCCTCCCTCCGTTCTTTTTTCCTTTGAATGAAAAAACAGGTTGCCTTTTTTTGGGGAAAAAAAAAAAAAAAAAAAAAAAAAAAAAAAAGCTGGGTAAGCCCCCTCCCACTGGATGTAAACGTAATTTTCTATAACGTCAATTGTCTGCGCCCCTGAAAAGTAGCTTTTGTGGAAGCCTCTGAGGAGCCCAGTTGTCAGTTCTTCCGTTGGTACGGCTTTCCAAGGAAACGCTCAGGAGTTACAATGTGCAAGGAAAAAGTAAAATGAGCCTTTTTTACCACTAGCATTGAAGAACCTGAAATTGTACTCTTGTTATAAAATTGTACATGTGAATAGTAGAAAATGTTTTGCAAAAAGGAATTTTGAATACCTCGAAGAATATTTAACAAGGAGAATAAAATGAAGGTCTACAAATTTTTTCAAATAATGAGGCACTACAGTTATTCGCTCATTGAATGAACCATACAATCATTACTTCAGTTCCACAGCCGGGTCTTTTCCACAAAATAATTAAAATTTTAGCAACTACAAAACTGTTACAGACTTATAATAGCTGCTTAATGTAATTAGAAACTGTAATTAGAATTAAAACCGCACATACTTGTAAAAAAATGTGATTAAAATTTTAAACATTTTTGTTCTATAATTACTATGTTTATATACAATTTAATAATGAATAGGGAATCTGCTGATGACCTAGACGGTTATAAAGAGATCATAAAATAAATAAATTTAAAAAAAGAATTGCTCAAAAATAATTGAAAACATTGCCCAGTGCACTTCTGCTTTACGTTCTTCAAAAACGCAAGAATAAACACGAAAATTAAATGATTTAAAAATGATCTTCTGAAACCAGGTAAATACATAATTCTATGGGAATAAAATTCTAGCAATAAATTCCAAATCAGCAATAAATAATAAATATCAAACACAAATTGCTAAGTTGTAATATGTTTGTATACAAAAGTAACAATAGCTTGGTCTCAAAACATAAATGCCCACGCGAACTGGTACTTTTCTGACTGAAATAAATACTAAGCGTTATCGTAGTAAATATTTAGATTCGTCACAGTACTACACTTGTTTGATATGGATAGATGTGATGTAACTATAGTACATGTGAACTCCATTGTACGAAGAGTAATCAAAACTCATTTCTTTTGTTGTGGATAGGTCTTTGTGCCACCCTCCATGTCTCTTTTATAACAACACCACAGCACCTACCTAACATCGTTTTATGTTCAGTAGTAAGAAAGAGTTGCCAGTTAAAACATTTCTTTGTTTTCGAAAAAGAGACATCCACGAAGAAACAAAATGCGTCACCTCATTTCACTCACCTGTGGTTTGAAATTACCTTTTTCTAAGGCAGAAGCGTAAGCGTCCTCTGAGCGAGTCGGTGAGACCTCCCCTGGCGTAGAGGGTCCATTGGCCCTTGAAGTGCATTGCCATCCTTTTGTCGCGGAAATGTCCTTAATTGGGGATCCTTGAACTTCTGGGCAGTGACACGGCGCACCGGTTTGCAAACCAGCTAGCTGCTAGCCCGCTGAACTGTTTTTTTCATTAGTACCCGTAAATAACTCGTACCACAATTTTGCAAATTTAAGAAAATAGTTTTTAAAACGACCAAGGAAATTTCGAAGGTTTGTTGTATATAGTTCAAACTTCAACACAATTATTGTAGATTCGAGTAGATTTTCTTCTTCTTGAATCATCAAATTTTGGAAACCCCAAATATTTAGAAGAAAGGGGAGAGAAGATGGAGAGGGAGGGAGAGGAAGGTAAGAGGGAGTCAGAGAGGAAGTGAGAGGACAAGAGGGAGGCCTAAGAGGGGAAGAGAAAGAAGAGAAAGAATGAGGAGAGAGGGGAGAGTAGGGGCGGAAAGGAGAAAGGAAGAGCGAGATATCTTTTTGTGACATTTTGTGAAGTTTTTTGAAAGTCGCTTTTAATTTTCTATCTTGTTTTTGGCTTTCCTTCCTGCAAGGGTTCCGACCGGGTACATTAATACCTCATATTTTTGAAGGGTTATGCAGAAAGGAAGCTCTTAATATTGTTTTTTCAAAAAAGCTTTGGTGTTGACTAAAATGTTTTTACCGTTCTCAAGGAAGAAACAAACACGGTCATCATTATTAATTCATATTGTTGGATTGTTTTGGTGAAATGATAAAAAGAGAATGTAAGTAAGTCTTTAGAAATGAGCGAGCGGATTTGTGGGGGAAAGTATAAGCAAGAAAGTGGCTGAAATGAAAGGGGCTTGTTCTAAGACAGGATTCGCAAGGATGAAGTAAAAACCCACGAACCAAGCAGGATACTAACAATGAGCTCATGCAGACGGAACATTTTGGTGTATTTTTAGGGTTTCAAGGATGAATACAGCGAGTGTCATTAGAGAAACATTTAATCAAGGAAGCAATGCCAGGGGGCAGAGGGGCCGTGCGTAAGCTCACCTGAAAATATTGCCTCACGATAAAATAACGATAAAATAATGAATGTTTAACCATTCAAGAAATAAAAATAACTTAATGGTGAGCATGGATATAATCTTAAAAATTGGCCTTGGTTGCAAACGGATGGCATTGTTTTATTTGCCCTATTATCACCGGTACCTGTGTTTAAGTAAATATTCTTACTTATTTGTTAATGGACAAAACATTTAAAAAATGTGACATTTTATGTTATAATCATGTCAAAACAATTCGAAGAACCGCAAGCAAGAAACTATATACTAGTGGAAGTAGCCTAGTTTTAGCATATAATACTTGGTGAAGTTCCAGATGGGGCCCATAATGTCCATCCCGAGAGCAAATACACGCAAAAATTCTGAAATTGTGAAAACAAGAGTTTTTTTAATCAGACCACGATAAAGACAACGGATAAAGACAATGAACGACCAATAGAAGAAAACTATAAATTAACAAAGTGTTGGGAACCAGATCCAGAATACTAAAAACTAAATAAATAAGCAATCTTAACAGGAAATTAGTCAAACAAACACCTCAACTGACGAACTTGGGAGCGTCCTCAAATTCACAATAAATTGGGACACAACCTCCGAGACGGAGGGGAAACAACACGATGAAGAATTTAAATATGTGACCAACCAATAGACGAAAGAAGAAGTCCGAAAAAATTAAAAAAGTGTAACACAACATCAGAAAATGGCAACAATTTCTAGAGATTCGAAAAACAAAATATCTAAACAAATTCAGAATAAAAAATGAAATTCTGACAAAACGCGATTAGATGGATTAGGAACAAGACTTCAAAAAGAATTATCAACCATACAATTTCTATAAGATCTTCCAAAAAACACTCAACGAACCGCCTAATCCTTTGGCAGACACGCAGAAGAACTGCCAAAATACTCGATGACTATTTCAACAAACTTTCCAAACTGCGATAGGGCCCATAGAGGATATTCACAATGAAACATCTTACACAAATATTCCTACACTAAACCCCCAACTATCAAGAAACTAATAAAAATTATGAACACACTGAAAAACAATAGAGGCCCAGGAGAAGAATCGGAACGTAAAAACTCTGGAAACAATGATGAAAAGATAACAGGAAAAATCTTGACAGGATCATCTTAAACTTTTTGTGAAACTAACAGATTCCCCTGCTGAAGGAAAATGTGCAATCATGCACCCACTTCAACAAGAGAGGACAAAACAGACGCCGATATAATTTTCAGGGATTTCACCCTTGCTGTCAGTAAATAGCTTTCAAACGTTCTCTAAATGGACTAGAAGAGCAAGTTTTTGACCACAGATAGAAGAATGCAACAAGTCCCTGGACTTTTCCGCAAAATGGAACGCTCCTGCGTAGAACATTATCTGGAATTTGAAAAATGAAGTCTCCAGATAGAAACACCAGAAACACAGTGTCACTTTGTAGAACTTTAAGAAGGCCGACGATTCCTAGAACCAGAGCGACACTTCTACAACACAACAGGTGCTATTAGGTAATTCAGAACGACCAAGAGCAATCACGCCGACAAACGTTAAAGTGGACACAATCTCCAAAAATTAAAAATCATGGGGACGTCTCCGATCCATTGTGCAATTAGGTATTGACAGAACGACAAGAGCAGATCACCCGAACAAACGTTAACTGACACAATCTCCAAAAATTAAAATCATGGGGACGTCTCCAGTCCCCCCCAATATTGGAATCCGAACAAGGAAGGTGCGACAGGGTGACGGACTTCACCAATGCTCTTTCATTTCATTGACTTGAAAAAATTATGGTGGACATAGGAAAAAATGTCAAAAGGAATTCAATTGGCATTAAAAGAGAGAATAGATTCCATGTTGAATATATAGCTTTTGCAGATGACCTCACATTCCTCACGAATAAATAGAAAAGAGGCCACACATGCCATAGTAAATCTACTCGAAATTGGTACAGAAAAACTGGCATTTAAAATTCCGAACGAGAAACAACAATACATAGAAAGAGTACAGCGGAAGATAAATTTAACTATTGTGAACTACCCACGAAAAAATCAACACAGGTGCGCGAAATTTAAGTAAACTGGAATAAATCATCTAGTCCATCAAGGAATCAACCTAGGCCACCGAGAAAAGAAGAAAGAACTAAAAATAGCTAATACAGAACTCACATAGAACGTACATATTACAAACAGAAGGTCCATATCCATTAATGCAAACGTAAGACACGATAAGAGTTGGAAACTACATCAAACCAGAGGGAAAACAAAAAATCAAGAAATAGATAAACAAGAAAGGAAGGTTCTCACAGGAAAATTTTTGGTGCGGTAGCAGAATAAAGGAAATCTGGATGAAGAGACAGCAATCAGATAATTTACAAAACCATACTGGCACGAATACGGACACATTCAAGGAAAGAAGAATGCTTTTTAAAAGGCGCATTCCCCCCACAGGAATGAATGAAAACGAGAAATTTCAGGCAGTCATCACTCAGCAAGGAAAAAACGAAGTGGATAAAAGAAGTATAATAGGGAACCCTCAGACAAGAACATGTAACAATAAACGATGCAGAAGATAAGAATAATGCATTAACACTGTAAAAAACATACATTTGCACACCAACAACAAAGAAGAGGCCAGGCGTAAATGGACAGCGGAGCAAAGGAAACAACATGTTGAACAATGAACAGAAATTTGGGCACAGAAAAAACAATATACCATGCATAAAGGCATTAAAGTTGCAAACGCTCCTATTTTGTATGGAATAATTGAATAAAATTATATTAATAATAAATAAACTTTCAATATTATTATTAATAATGAAAAATAATAGATAATAATAATAAATAATAATAATAATAATAATAATAATAATAATTAAATAATAATAATAATACTAATAAATACGGGACCATAACCATATTCGACTCATGCAGAAGATGTGACAGGCCGCAAGCCGGGAAACTTCCACACGTTGACAGTAGATTTAGCGGCCCAACGTCACAGTTGGAGTCACAAAAAAGGCATGAAATGAAGTGCGAAGCAACGTCCACCAATTATTTGGGCACATTGAAAAACGACTTAACTCGCCATTTCCGTGTCATATATAAATATGTGCCTCAGAACGTGCTTGAAAGTAGTGACACACTCTCACACAGGGACACTTCCATTATCACCGACAGACAAGTCGGCGCAGTAACACCCGAATATAACTTACATCGATAGAAAACCTATCAGCAGTATTATCCTTATCGATATATCAATAACCCAACATACAACAACATATCGGCAAAACATCAAGAGAAGATCCAGAAGTAATACCGATCTCGCCGCATAAGTCGCAGCTCAGTGGTAACTTTCAGCAAAGTGATCATACAAATATCAACCCAAACAGGAGTGATCCTGAAAATGACACTTCGAGTAGCTAGAGTGTCTTTACTTGGATGGCCAGGAATATATACAATCGCAGAAGCACTGCATCTTTGAATACATGCCGCTGTTAGAAAGCCAACCTGAAAGCTTCAATAAAGCAACCGCACACCTGGTCATTCTTCCTGTGAGTGATTGACGTACCGACACCAAGTCAAAAACTGGTAGGAACTAATAATAATAATAATAATAATAATAATAAATATAATAATAAATAATAATAATAATAATAATAAATAATATCGATTTCAGATAGCCGAGACTTGTCGGAGTCGAGCTATCCGACAACAGCCAAAAATACATTTAAAACATTGACTTGAAATAATGTAAAGGACTCGAAATGTATTTCCCTTCTTGTTTTACGCTGCGTCTCAACTTAACGAGACTATAACGTTGTTCACTCAAGCTTAAATTCTCGCGTCAAATAAACAAGATGTGACAAATTTGCTGTTCTTGGCATCGCGTCGAACAAAGCAATGCAAGTGCAGTTTTTTTACTCTGCTAAATACTTTGAATAAATTAAACGTATTTCGTACGCGAAGCACGTTCAATACATGTATAAACGACATGAGCGAAACATTTATCTTTTAACGTAAAAAGTAAAGCCCCTTTATTAAGATGTAGAATGTGGCCCAAAATTAATTTCAATACTTTCGTAAATTAAATAAAGTGGCATATTGTTTCTCTCTGCTATGACGCGACGTAAGTGGAGAAATGGTGATGAAATAGGAAGAAATCCTGCCTTGTGGTATACATTCGTAAGCAAACATTCTTCTCCTTAATGTGAAAATGAACATTTTTCGCGTTTACAATTTTTTTGAAATGTCCTTTGCATTGAACATTTCAAAGTGGAAATTTATACGAAAATGCTTTTGATATCAACAGCGATATTTTTCGTGTAATAAAAATTTCAAATTTTAATCTGATCCTCCAAACAAAATATTTCCTATTACATTTGAAAACTTGGAAAAAATCCAAAATCCAAGTTTAGGAAGGTATGAATTTTTAAGTCTGTTCGTTCTTGCATTTGAAATTTTTACCTAATATAACGACACAGTTGTGGTGTAAAAGGCAGAAGAAATATATTAAGATCTGTGATTAAATTCCTTTCTTCTTAAAAAATACTTTCTGAATAAACCGAAATGTGTTATTCCGCGTTTGAGAGTTTTAGTGCAAATATAGATAATAAATTTAGTAGAAAAATATCACTTTGTTTTTGTAGATCAAGGTTACGGAACCAATGAATTTTAATTTTAAAAGCTTCACAACCTAGCGTTGAGTAACTTACCAAAATCGTAAAATATCTATAACGTGGATAAAAAACTGCAACTTTAAACAAAAATGTCGCCATTTTGAATCACATACCCAATTTAAAAGAAAACTGTTTTCAACACCAAAACGAGGAAATGTTTATATGAAATGTATGATCTTTTTGAAGATGGTGAAGGTGTCCAATTTAAATTTAATTCTTGACCACTTATAATGGAATGGCCGCACGTTTCAAAGACATGAATCAAAGAAAACGAGCCTCTTAAAAATTCTTATTAAATTATTTGAAGACATATAAGTAATTATTTAACTTCTTTGTTACTAAGGAATTAAGCTACACGGAACAAGACACCCTAAATCTCCCATAAGATATTTATATGTCATTTCAAAATACATGATTAACAGTTACTCACCTATTATTACTACACAGCACACATGTAAATCCAAATTCAAGAACCAATATAGCTCAATGGACTCAAAATTTAAATTTCTTAGTTCCTCGAATAAAATTTATGACAGTAACCTAACCAATAACATCATAACAAACTGTAATTAATTGGTGGAGAATGCGATGGCGTATTGTTGACATTATCTCAAAAGTATGAATAAAGAAGTAATTCTTTGTAACATAGATTTAGAAAGGTAATGTAGTCGTTGACGGTATCGACGTGTCTATCGTGTCGTGTAAAAGTGTCCGGTCAACTGTAATCGTTTTATGGGGATTACGCGAGAACTACATAAAGAAGAGTGTCTAGTCCTCACGTTTATTTTAAATGAACACTTAAATTAGTTCAAAAGAAAATCGACCCATAAAAAAAATTGTGATCGTTTAAAGGCATAGTAGTCAAGAAGTTGCCAGTGTATTTTCGCAATTATCTGTACATAATTATTCCTAATAGATTATATGCATCATAATATAAAAGATGAACTTCGTTTCCTTGCGAAGAACGCTTACCAAACATCTTCTCAATAAAGTGGCATACTAAATCCCTCGTCCTTTTTTCTCCTCATTTAATTCACCGAGAATTACAAAATAAGTAATCATTGTAACAAAGCGATTCGTGAATAACGGAACCGCATGCTGTACTAGTCATCTAGGCTTCCCATGGTACTCAGCACATCGGCTTTCCTAATCGGCTCACGGTGCCCAAAAGGCCACGTTCCGATAATTGACCCGGTCACTACTTTTTTCTGAGGTTAATTCGCATAATTTTAAAACTGGGCAAAGCATTGTGTCGTTGTGCAATATTTCAATAAAGAATGAGTGTTTCTTCTAAGGCACACTCACGTAACTACCCTTTAGGTCATCTGACCTCACTACCATCATCAGCCGTTTAAGTCAGGCTGTTGTGTCCGCGTCTGACGTTGCCCGTTTGTATTGTTAAAAATTGTTAGTTAAAAGTCTATGAAACCATAATATGCAAATACATCTTAAGAAATAGAATGCGCGTACAGTCTGAGCGCAATATTCTTATTCTTCCAGAGTAAGTATGAAACTTGAGACAATACTATCAGCCACAGCGACAAAACTACAACAGAACCTGCTCACGATGAGCAACACTTAATATTATGGAGCTTTTATGCTCCAGTGGTAATCATTAGAATGATACAGAATTCATTTGCTATTAGAGAGAACTCATCCTGCCCCAAACAAAGCACTGCCAATGTTTGCTGAGCGCGCACTTAGAGCAATGTATGCACGATGTATTAATCTGCTAGAAAACAGATCTGACTCAAATATCGTACACGATCGAGCCGTGTTGGCAAACAGTGAGCGATAGAAAGGGATATTGCGAATTTATTCGGGGGAGTAACTATGTGCAGTCTCTAATTGCACACATAACCACCCTCGTCAGCGAGTATCATTTCCGAGATTTCTATTCTGCCATCGATCGTGCATGAAATTCCGCTCTGATCTGCAGAGCGAAGTCGGAACAGGCACTCTGCTATATCGCCTGAAATGGAAAGAGAGAAGAAGAATTCCGGTAGGAAGGAAAGTCTCTTCAACGAGATTATGCGGAACAATAGGCAATTCGTTTATATATCTCACTTTCACATTCCGGGTATTTTGTTTCTTTCAGTACACTCGTACCACCAAGTTTCATCTTATCTACTTTATTGTTAAGCGCCTTTCTTGGACGTCTTAAAATCGCATAGTATCGGGAGCCAATTGCAACTCTGATTCAATCGGTTCTTTACTATTCGTATTAACTACTTGATCTAATTACTTAGAAACAGGTAGTCCGGTGAAGTTGCTGGCACCCATTTTGTGTTGTTCATATGAATGTCAAGTACACGCTGTCATCTCGCTGCGAAGTAGAGCAGTTTTAGTTGCAAGTATATTTCAAATTTGTTTCAAATGCAATTAGACTATCAGAAATACTAAAGTAATTTCTTATGTAAAATAATTATGCGCTGGCCAGTCAATTGTCTTTGACAGGACAAGACAAACGCCCTTTACGTTCCATAGGACCTAAATTCGGCTAGTTTTCCAGATGCCGCGTTAATTGCATGTGTCCAAATTATTAATGCTTATTCAGTGTTCAGGCAGCCGTACACTGAACAATTTTTTCCATCCCTTAATTAAACAATCATACAGTTGACTGTCAGCGATAATCATAAACAGCAACACAGCTAACGGCTCGGAACCTATCTGATCTGCAAATTATTATCCACCGGTACCGTAATCTATCCAATACTATTGTGCTAAAGAAACGTATCTTGGCGCACGTATCGAGTTTAAAGTGAACCCAATTGCTCATGCAGTTACGTGCCCGCGTGTTATGGAATAGGGCAGGTCCGCGTGGGGCAACCGCAGGGGCCAGGATGAAGTCGCCGCGAAACCTCGTAAAAATACAGCGTCTGTTAAGCTCAAAGTTTTTCGCACGCCGTGTTGAGGTCTGTCCACGGCGTGTTTCGTCCGGTCTGGCAGCCGGCGCATTTCACGGCGCTGCACCGCACGTGGTGCGCGGATAACATTTCCTCATACTGTGGGTTCTTGGGCTGCCTATCTGATGCGAGCGCGAATGCCCCGCCCCTCCCTTCCCGTTCCTTATTTACAACTCCTGGGCGGTCGAGGGCGCAGTGCCCGCGGCCGCATCCGGCCTGCGTCTCGATATAACACAGGAAGTCTATTTTATACGCGGACGTTGAATGAAAGGGAGAGAATAAGGAGCGAGCGACGCCTTTTCGTCCGAACGCCGCCACGCGGAACGCGCAAGCAACAATGCTTTGAGAAGGGCGGGCGGCGCGGGGGAGGGGGCGGGGCGGAGCCGGGGAGGGGCGGCGGGGCGGCGGGGGCGGGCCGGGGGCGGGCGGCGGCGGGGCGGCGGGGCGGGCGGGGACGGGCGGGACGGGCGGGGCGGCGGGGCGGGCGGGGCGGCCGGGGTGGCAGGGCGGTGGGGGCGGCGGGGCGGGTGGGGGCGGGCGGGCGGGTTGGGGCGGCGGGTCGGCGGGGCGCGGGGGCGGCGGTCGGGTGGCGGTTTGGGGGCGGGCGGGCGGGCCAGGGGCGGGCGGGGGCGGCGGGGAGGGCGAGCGGGCGGACGGGGGGCGGGCGGGGGCGGGCGGGACGGGCGGGGCGGGCGGGGGGGCGGGACGGGCGGGGGAGGGCGAAGCGGGCGGAGCGGGTGGGGCCTGGCGGGGGCGGACGAGACGGCCTGGGGGGTTGGGCGTGGGGAAGATCTGGCGGGAGCGTGTGGGTGGGGGA
>BOPP01000060.1:6253916-6333610 GCA_017312745.1 Gryllus bimaculatus
TATATATATATACACACACACACGTCACACTCAGTCGGTGTAGAGTCATCACACGACGTGCAAGTAAGTGCCGGTGGCATCGTCGACGCTAAGGTGCGCAATATCAGCATCTGAGTGAATTCGAATGGGGCAGAATGATCGGTCTCCGGGAAGCGAGTTTGTCGTATCGTGACTTTGCGGCTCGCAGTGGGCGCGCTTCAATGAACGTGATGCGCCGTCAGTTTCTGTAGTCGGATTCCGTTGGTCAGAAACCACCAACGCCTCAGACATAGACAATGTGTTCGCTGGTGGTCTGAGTAGCAAAATGTAGTGTTTTCAGATGAGTCCTGCTTCAAATTTGTGCTACAGCGATGGCCACAATGTATTCGACGCTACCATGGTGATCGCAATCTACCAGTCTGCATTGTACCACGCCATAGCGGACCATAGCGGACAAAAGCCGAGTGTGATGGTTTGGGGCGCCATTGCCTACAACGTTCGATCTCGCTTCATACGTATTAAGGACAATTTGAACATCAACCGCTACATCTGGAAGGTTTTAGAGCCCGAGGTACTTCCCCTCCTGCAAGGAGCTTCACATGCCTTATTTCACCAGGACAATGCCCGACCGCATGTGACGAGAAATGTGCAAGATTTCTGCGGATAACGACAGTTACATTGCTTCCCTGACTTACACGTTCGACTGACAAGTCGCCCATAGAACATATCTGGGATATGATCGGTCGACAACTTATTCGTTCTGGTTCTCCTACAGCCACTGTCGATGCTTTGTAGTCGCGCATAGAAACCGCCAGTCAGTGTGTTCATCATCAGCATATCCAGGCTCTCTGAATCCATGCCCCGACGTCCAGAAGCTCTGGTGATAGCGGGTGGCGGTTGGACACCGTACAAAATACTCAAGGTCAAAATGCAGGAACAGTTCTGTTATTCAAAACATTTGTATATTGTAATATTTCTAATCTGTTAAATAAATTTTATGGTAATAGTATGCCTCCTTGGTGTTAAAATTTTCATAAACACTAGTGTATAATGCTATTAAAATGAGCGCAAAGATCTTACGATGTAGTGAAAAGAGAGGTTAAAAGCTATGCGATATTTCAGTATTTATGGGAGAAATTGTGAAATGGAATATTTTAATTCCTCGTTACAAATATTTAATTTTTATTGCAGTCACGTTTTCCGCAATATTGCAAACTATACCTTTTGAGTTACGTTTTAAAATGCGTGAGTAGCAGCTTCACGTAGATCACAGAAACACTCCCAAATCGTTCCTATTCACAGCTTCTGTTAGTATCATATAGGCCCTATTTGCTATTTTTATAAACACTTAACTGTTGGTAAATGAAATGGACAATTTGGAGTAGAAACTTACGACACATCCGCAACCATCTTAGTTATTCAAGAGCATCCTATTTCCGCAATAGAACTGATAAAATATTTGTTTTTCTCTCTTCTCTTTCAATAAGTGAAATTTAATCGACTTTAGTTCAAAATTACTCCTGAATAATATTTAATTTTTGCAACGGTCATTTTTTTCGTTCAAAACATAGATCTACCATATAACGCAGAATGTAGATACGACACCCTGATTGCTCAAATGCATTTTTAGTAACGAAATCTTTTTTCCGGAAGACGTGTGGCTTACTACCTCTAGGTACCAAATTTCAAATTAAGTGCTTTCCATGCGCAATTTATTACGGTAAATTTTAACTGTATTTATCCATTTTTAAACTCATATCTGTTGTATTCAAGTTATGTTGAAGGACAAGTTAACATACGTTTTTGTAGAAAGTATTATAGAACATCAATACAATCAACAGTACTTTTCGGCGTTTTGGGGGATCTCGTCAGGTGATAAAAAAATTACATGTATGAAAATGTCATTAAGGAAAGGCGTGCATCTCATTATCAATGTGATACTGAATTACTAAAAAATAAATGAAGTCATTAATACGATAAACCATATTATGGAAATAACTTCAATTCCATTGTTTGACATCAAAAAACAGGAAGGACAACATGCAATTCATAAGCAAAGAGGTATGTAATAAAAAGATTCTACAAAAACATGAGAGTATATCTAGAGCAGAATGATCCGAGAATGAAATTTTGAACCACTCTGTGTTGATGTAGTTTTATAACAAATTCTATAATGATCATGATCCATCAATTTTATATATTCCACATTTCCTTGCTTATATGCCATAATTTTCTCGAGGTGATTGAATGTATAATCCGCATTCGCATACAATCCGTCATTCCGTTCCGTCATTCGCATACCATCCGTTATCATGTACTTTATCAATCTCCTAAACTGCATACACGATAATGATTAGTGGCAGTGTTGAGAGCATTCAATGTGCTTAGCGGAGATTTCAGTCATTAAATAAAATTTACAGTCGCCTACTACGGATTCCAACACCAATTATTTCTCTATCTCTGTTTAGGAAAGGTGTTACTGATTCATTATTTAGAACTTTTATTATTTGAATAATATACTGAAATACAGAATACACAATATAGAAAAATTAATACAGAAGACTTAAGTATTAAACTTGACATACTGGCATTTGCCGATGAAATAATAGTCATTCAAGAAACAGAATATGACCTTCAAAAATTCATGCATCTTCAACATTAAATGGGAATAGATAATAATTTTGAAATATCCTCTTCTAGAACGAAAATAATGGGAAACACTTAATTACAAGCAAAATTGTTCTAGAAAACAAAATAATGGAACATAAGGCAAATTTTAAATACTTAGGTTGCCACATCACATACAAATACAACCAAGATCATAAAGAAAAAACCACAAATTTCAACAAGTATGTGACTCCCAAGTTGGTGGCAGAGTGTTTTTGTTTTCTTGTTTTACGCAGTCCAAACATTTATTAATACGTTCATTCACCCGATTAATGTTATCTTATTATGTTATACATTGTCACTATTAAGTTCTTATTACCAAAATAAGATTTAATCTCTTTCTAGTATTTATTTTAAAGTGAAATTGCCACAAACGTGCGTTAAACATTAAACACCGACAACTGAGATTACTTAGTTGATCCCAACAAATTCAACCGTTCTATATTGCAGAGCTCGAGTTCTTGCACTTCAAACTCAGAAATATACATACAAATGCCTAAAAATGTTGCAATGTGACACTAAACGAAAAAGCATAATGAGTATTTCTAAAATTTGAACTTAATAAATTAAGGCTATTAAAACAAGCTTTTATAAAAATAGTTCTGAAGAAGAATTATATACAGAAAATACATAATTTATTGTTTTGCCACGAAAGAATAGCGTATGAAGAAGAATGGGTTATCAAAAGTTCGAAGTATTGTAGTAGTTAACTTCATACTTTCCCTGGTATTCATGACAAAAAAATACGAACACATAGGACAATAGGATAAGCATTTAATACTCCTTTAATTTTCTTTGAAAACTAAAGCATTTGTTTTCAGAATTAAACGTTTGAAATTATCTGGAATGCATTTTTGACACTGATATAATTCAAATGTTCATAGCGTAATGATCATAACAGTCGTTTTAAAAATATTGAAACTTGAACCAATCGTGACATGCAACACAACGAATAGAGAGCTCTGGGCGGATTGAAAACATATTTCAGAAATCGAAAGAGGTACTCTGAAAAATTGGATGATTATTTTTTTGATATGTATCACATCAATAAATAAAATATTCAACATATTTATGATATTGTATTACTTTTAGTCTTTGATTTTTGACTTCTCCACAGTAGGCTTCAAGAATATCTGCGAATTTTTTAAATGCTTTACAAATCACCAGCAATGTAGTTATTGTAAAATGCACCTCAATTGTCTTTAAGAACTACTTTAACAGCCATTCTCAAATAGAACCAACAGAAAATCTGTTCTCTAATAATATTGAACCTAATATCGAAAGCGAACATCATCAAAACTAAGCTACCAGAGAATTCGTCACGTTTGGACCATATTGGTCCGAATGTTTAATCAAATGTCCATATTTATGCACTTAAGTATACATTTATCTGTTAATGTTGTTACTTTACTTAATATTATAAATCTGCGTTTTGTACCACTTTTTATAATATTGGCAAAGCATACAAAAATGCTCAGATATTAAATAAAAATGTTGATAATGACAACGCTTTTAATTCAAATATCCGTAATATAAATTAAAAAGAAAGATAAAGGGAGACAGTCGCTGAGTTTGCGAGTTCGAATCAGCGAAACCTGAGTAATCCAAAGACGGCGTCGAAGATGAGTAATACAAAAGAAGGAAGTTTATACAATGGTTCCCAGCTTCTGCACATTTGTGTATACGTAGAAAGTCACCTTGTAAACTCTGATGGAATCAACATCGAATGAAGAATGACAAGAAACACAAAACAAGGCCAACATAATTGTTCTTGGAATGTGGTCCTAGTATCTCGCGAGGATAGAAAAGAGAAAGCATACAAGATAAAATTATTACTTCCAGCCAATCGTGTATAATCTTTAAGGGTTGAGAAGAAAAATAAGGAGAAAGACAAGGTGATGAAATAGTTTCTGGATTGAGTACCAAATCCCGTGTGATTAATTCTTGGGAGAAGAAGAATATGATGATACTTGTAAACTTCTGGACATAAGCCGTCCCTTCGAATCCCCGTGTGCCTGCTGAACCTCTTTTGGAAGTGTAAAATGTTGAAATACCTTCTGAAAATTTTCGACTGTGTGTGTGGCTCGAGTTTTTTAGAATATGCCAAAATAATAATTTTGATGATGATGATGATGATGATGATGATGATGATGATGATGACTCCTTGAACTTGGGTCCCTGCATGAATAATTAAAGATGTTGTCATTGCCAACAATATTTTTAATGCAATAGCAGCTTTCGATGGCTTAGCCATCATCAGTTGTCTGCTAGATGGAAGTCACGAAACGACTACCGTACCGTACTACGGTAGTCGTTTCGTGGCTTCCATCTAGCAGACAACTGATGATTATGGCTAAGCCATCGAAAGCTGCTATTGCATTTAAAAAAATATTGTTGGCAATGACAACATCTTTAATTATTTTAAAAATGCCAAAGATATCACACCACAACACCTATATCCCTGCATGAAACTAGGTCGCAGCTCATCCTTGTGACAAATGACGTGATTGTAGACAGCTGAGACCACTTCCATACGCTTAATTCTTGAGGGTGATTGGTGGATTCTTGATTCTTAAAGGAACGCCTGAGCTCAATTTTGCACAAGTCAATATCTCCCCACTGTTGCGTCGCCGGCCTGCCCATCGCGCGCTCGATCTGTGCATGAACAGCAAATGTCTACGTGCTCCGAGTACTCAACGCCGGAAACCACGATTGTCTTTATCCGGCGCTGCAAGATGCATCCGGTGTATCCGATGATGCAAGACGGCCCCCAAGCATGGAGAGGTAAACATCCGATGGCTTAAACCGGGAGGACAAAGTGACGTCGGTTGCGAGCACGGAGTAGGGGGTTCCTCAGAGGAGAAATGACCTTCCGACACCCCTGTAATTTACGAGATGAATGATGCTGGTTATGAAGTCGTAACCTCCCCGTATGCATGCCTACATGCGAGAGAATAGACGTAATTTATGGCAGTGGGGGATATTGGAAGCAAACGAGTGAAAAAATAACTGTATAAAAAAGAATAATTCGAAATAACCTGTACACTCCACGAAATAATCTTGCAAAAATTATCGTCAGACCTCTTGATGAAGCAAGACAGCTTGCTATAGTAGAATTACTCTACGGGACCACTTTGACAGCTCGGGAAACAATTAAAACGTCGTGCAGTGCGATGGCATTACAGGAGATAGTTATAAAGATATTCATTTATCTTGGGATAAAGAGCTTGTGACTCTCAGAGATAACTCTTTTGGACGTGTGAAGTGTTTAAATACCTTAAATACCCTCTAAGAATGTTCCGCGGTGTGTGCATGGGGGACTCTCGTTTTTCAGAAATAGCAAAAATAATATTGATGATAATAAATAATAATAATAATAATAATAATAATAATAATAATAATAATAATAATAATAATAAGATATGCCCGTGCGAACATTCCGCACTTTTCAATTGCTTTCAAAGTGAAAATAGAGCCATTCCGACACTCATCTTCAAACAGCGCGGCGAGGCCCTGTTCTGTGAGTTATATTATACGGCAGTTCTATTCATGTGCTTGTGTAAACATTTTAACATTGCTAAGTATTTTTTAACAGAGATATTGCAAGCACAACATTGGTGTTTAATCGATGGATCATCAAATGGACTCTACTCAAACACAAAGTAACTCAAACCCAAAGTTTAAGAGTCAAGAACCCAACCATTCCGAGTTATTCTTATGCAGAATTTAAAGGGTACGAAGATTGTTGCGTAATGAGAGTTGCGGGTTGCACGTATATCTGCTGCCTTCTTTGTATTATAATTTTCGAAATTCCAAATTCTTCATCTTAAATTTATTTAATGCACCCCAGGGGTAAATATGTATCCACAAGTAGAACATTTTTGGTGTTGTTGATGGTGCCTTACAAAGTGAACAAAATCCTATTTTTTGGCGTTTTATATATAGGGGATACAGCATACGAACTTTAAAACAATAATTTCTTTCATTCATATTTATTGGATTTAATTAATTTTTGTCTTTACCCCTCAACCTTAACCCCAAGTTATGCTCATGCTTGAAAGGTAAAAGAGCATCTCTGGGAGAGGCATATCGCCATCTCTGAGATTATAAGTATTTGAGTGTTTCCGGGCGCATCAACTGTATTGGTCATTAGTGCCAAACGCACAGTGCGTATTGTATCTAGGGAGATGTCAGTGTTCCTTCCTCGCTGTAGCATGGGATCAGGAGCAAACTGCACTTCGGGCTTTTGCACTCACGGTATCTCCGCCAAACGGCCTCTAAAATTCTCCTTCACTCAGTAGTTGCATTCGATTGATTGTTTTAGTGATTCCGGGCACATCAACTACCAGAGTCATTAGACCCGTAACTGTAGTGCATGTTTTTCTCGGGAGGTGGCGATGATCTTTCCCTCGCTGTATTTCATGATCCGGCGCCGATCCACCGTCAATTAGCGAGGTTTTCCCCAATAAGGTATCTCTCATCAGCGGGGCACCTGCCCCAATAAGGACAAGCTCTAATCTTAACTCCCAACTGGTCTCCAGGCATGTGTGCTTGTGCATTGCGTGTTAGTGCCCGCTTGTGTATTGCGCGCGGTTCGTGGCCCGTTTGTTAGGATACTGCTCCGGCATTCGCCTGCTGTTGATCAGAGAAACCACGAAAAACTACCGATCAGAGCAGCCAGTCGCTGGTATTCTCCTCAAGTCAGCGACAGAACTCCACCTAGCTATCTGGCTAGTGTCGAAAAAACTGTCACTGTCGGGATTCGAACCCCTGAACCGCCCGGTCAGAGGGACTGCAGTGATGCCCTGATCAGTTGATGCCCTGAACCACCTCTCCCGGTATCAATCAATCGAAAAAACTGAGAGGGAGTAGAGTATCCACTCCGCCCGGAACTTGCACGATCGGAAGGCGGAAACGGTGCGCGCGAGTGCAGTAGCGCGGCGCAGGGAGCGGAGCCACCTGCACGACGTGGCGGGGCGTCTCGCTCCGGCGCGGCGCGGCTCCCGAGAGCGATCTCGCCACCGCCGCCGCCGCCTTTCTCTCGTCTGCATAGAATGCAGCTCGCGTTTTGCCTCAGCGTCCGGGCGGGGGCGTGTCGGGGGATCTTCACGCAACGGCGGCGTCGCTGGAGCGTGACTTCGCGTGCGCGCCAAGGGCCCCGCCCCCGCCCTGCAACTCTCGTCTGCTTCCAGGCCGTTGCGCAACGCGCGCCCTCCCGGAAACTCCGCGCCGCGCCGCTAGAGCAGGCGGAACATTTGAACATCAGGAAGCGGCGTCGAACACACGGCTTCGCGAATTCGAGGCAGGGACGGAGTAAGGGGGTTTCGGATGAGCTTCGCTGGCGGACAGGTGGGAAAAGAGAAATCGGAGGGACAGGAAACTTCCTCGTATGCGTTGTAGTTTTCATTGTATGTGAATATGTCTGTTTGGTAGGGGATGTGTGTTAGGAACAGTGCTTCGCGAGTGTAACTGATATATGGAGATTTCCTGGATTCATCTCAAGGATGTTTATTTCAACAGTTTCTCTAATTAATTAGAGACGATACTAACCATCAAAAATATTTATTTTAACAGTGTCATTAGTAGATTAGTTGCTATTTATTATGTACAATTTTCAAACTAAGCAAACCTATAAAAAGTATTGCACTTCAGCTTGTGAGTAAATGACCCTCGTCTCGATCGAGTTTTACGTCTGTTTCCCCTGATCTGAGCAATTCAAGACTCCTTGCTGAACTTCTGAATATTAATGTAGCTCTGCACGTTTTCTTGAGCTAGGGTGTTAGAGGGGAAGTTAGTTATTTTGTCAACAATTCCATTAGATAGTATTGATCTCTACGTTCTCTTAGTAGAAAAAATGATTCCTTCGCGAGGGGTACGATAGTGGATAAGAACCAAAACCTATAGTTCATTTGCCGATGCAAATAGTTTCTTTTACACGAGAGTGAACATTTTTTGCTATCACATTCTGCTAAAAATACTGCTGCTAGCTTTATTAAGAAATCAATTTAGCATAGTAAAAGACCATAGGTCACAATAGTTTTGAACTGCCTTTTACTTAAGGAAATAAAAATAAAAGATGAAATGTATACTAGCGATAGCACCAAAATTGCACTCGGGTCATGGCTTATTGGATGACGAAAATGTATCTGAATAGTTGTAGTTCTTCCACATTGAAGGAAGGGAATATCATATAGAAGAAATGATGCACATATTTTAGCTAATTACAGGGTCAAACTGATTTGTATGAAGCATATAACGCTACAAGTACAAAGTGAACGTATACACCACGGTGTCACATTTCGTATACCGTGGTATACACGCATCAAACGTAATTACTAAACTGTGACATTTTTTAAGGCACGAGAAAAGACATTTATTCGAGTCTGTGTGGAAAGTAGCTTATTGTTCTACTGTTTTACGGCAAGAAACATGTTCATTACATGACAATTCTATTGAAAGAGTCGAATAATGAATTTTCCTTGTCTCCACTGCCACCATTTTTGCATCATGAAACAACTGTCCACGAAGAATCGAGGAGCCTTGCGTTACGTGAGAGTTAGTGTTGGTTAACCTGGTGCAGATCTCCTTTGTCAACGGATACAGCGCTTTTACTTAGGGCCCAGGCCATGTCATCTAGCTAAGAAACGGACTAATATCAACAATCTTACACTCAAATATAGCATTAATCAACATCCATTTCTACTAACCATCACCATAAAAAAAGTCTTAGTATCAGCAGCAGAAGAAGGAAATTTCAAGACCTCCTCCATGGTAAATGAACGCGAGATCTTATCCTGAAATCCGATAGATTTTCTCTTTAAATAAGTTATTAGTTTTACACATCTGTAATATATGCAAAATGTTGCATTATTTTAAAGAACTGACTGGAAAATACAAAATAAATATGCTAATCAAGTACTAACCATGTAATGTACTTGCTTATGTCAAACTATTAGTTTGTTACTTTGAGCATTGGATACCGTGACTTTAGGTTCGACTGTTTGTACTCAGTCCACTCATTTCGGATACGAATGCAAGAATCACGTTTTCTGTGTCTATTCTTACCCTTCTCGCATTTGCCACTTATACAATTCCTTATTTCCACGCATCTTTTGATTTTAATGCAAGCTTATGAAAAGTTGCATTTGAATTCTGAAGCTGCCGATGAATTTTCGAGTATATTCATGAAAAGGTTGACTTTCTTGCTTTGTAATGTAAATTACTATTGTGAAGTATACCGCTAATCACCAAATTGTCGCACGTCTAGTTAGCAATATGCTGAAAGTAGAATTGAATAATAACTGCCCAGAAGTTAACATGCATTCGAGCCGTTGAGATCAAAAGTGGTGCAAGTCAAATTATGGAAGATTTGAGTTAGATGAACTGGTAGGTGTTTATAACATTTTCCATCACAGGCTTAAACGATATGAGAAAACTTTCAATATTTCTTCGCTAGTGGCAAGCACAATGCAGTAGTAGCCAAAAAGTTGTTCATATCGCTTCCTGCAATTGTGGTATAAGTCACAGGTGGGGCGAAACAACAGTTTTCAGAGACGCCGAGAAAGAGCTTCTTGTTTAACTGTAACCATCACAAAAGAAGAATCTCGGAAAAAATATTTAATCGCTTTCAGTGATATGTGCACAGGTCAAAATTGCTCTCTCTTGGATGAAACTCGTGACAGACAAAGCCAATAATTTAAACATTATTGACCACAAATTTCTTGTATCAGGGCACTCATTTAAGAAAAATGACTCCGATTTTGGAAACATAGAGCAAGCTGGAAAAAATAAAATTCATTATGTTCCTTCTGATTGGTATAATACCATCCGTTCAGCTCGGAAGAAGAACAGTTTGTGAAATGGCCCCAGCAGATTTTAAGTCCACTTTGCAGCTTGAAAACCAATTTTGACAATGATTAATAATGCAGAAGTCAAAGTAAATTGCCCGCAAATACAGTATATGCGGTTCCTCTGAGAAGAACCAAGCTCTAGCCTTGATCTGTAAAAAAATGATTGAACTTCTGTAATACATACCTCTAGTGCACCACAATTACTTCAACTCACTAAAAGCATTCCTAGTTGAGGAAGCTATGGGACCATTAGAACAAGTTCAAGATAAGAAGGAACCTACTCCCTAACTAACGTGTAAACACAGTGAGCTCTACTGACTTACCCTTCAAAATTCTTATTAACGTAAAACTTGCAATAACAGTAAACAAAATTCAATTTTATTTTTTGCGATATTATCTTATTATAATTTACATTGTATAAAATATTAAAACATAGTGTAATAATACATTGTGTACATTGTTATTTTATGTTGTGCATTAATTTCACCCTATTCTTCTATTTTTCCATCACATTACTATCGCAGACGAAAACTATACACGGCAATTTTTTGAACGTAAGTCATAGTTTTCATAAACGGTGTGTGTAAAAATGATATGTCAACAAAATAACTAATTAATTAATAATTAATGTTTCAGTCCAAACTATCTGAAGAAGTTTAAAGTAATATCTCCTTAACACGTTCATAACACTTTAGGCTATTCATTTCTAAGCAGTATAGTTTTACAGCGTTTTTCGTTTATACCTAATTTTCCAGAAATTGGGCTTTTTGACTTAAACCACTTTTAATCTCAACGGTTCAGTTATAATTCGTACAATCTCTGAAAAATAGTGATAGTAATCAAATTTGTGCATTTTGGACGCATTATTATTATTATTAGATATTCTGTTGTTCTTTTATTTTCGAAAGCGTCTTCTAACGCTTTTATTTCTTCTGAGATCGTAAACGTATGCAAGTAATATTGCACGCAACCACTTCAGAGAATTTCTCTGCGACATTTCTAACGTTGTTTGATGAGATATCGTTGACGTACATGAACGTGACTGTAGAAGAGAACTAAGTAGCGTCACAAGATGTGGTTTGGTAGATAAAAGAGAACAAAAGAAGATTATATGCATTGATAGCGGAGATGACATGAAATGCGAGTTTCTTAACTGTTTGTTGAAAATGCCATGATATAACTTTTACGAGAAAGTTCTTTTACCAACATGAACACCAGTGCCACAATATTTACATTAACGTAACGGGTTACACATTTTAAGTTTATTTTGAGTGCTGGTATCTCCTCAACAATATATTGATAAAGTAACAATAAATTGCTTGTATATTAGTATCGTATCACAGTCTTTTACCTTTCTTCTAGTGTGAAAATCTTGATTTTTTTTCTTGAGAATAAAATGTCCAAATATTCATGAAAACCGTAACAAATGCTTGTCTTCTCTTCGAAATATAAACATCACGATTATTGTCAAAATAATAGGCCTGTACGATATGAAGCTGCTACTCAAGCATACTTGCTGAAAAAAAATCAATAGGATTTTACAACAAAATAGAAACAAATTATTCCGTTCGAACCATTTTAAGTCAAAAATATTGTTTTTCGATGAGACTAGTCTTTGAAGATCTTAGTGTACTTTCTGAGACGTTGACAAAAAAATTTTTTTGGAAAATGTTAAAACAGGTATTTTTAAAAATGATTTTATTGTTTTTGAGCAAATCATTGGAATATCAGTTACGACAAGATTTAATACATGACCTGTTCATCAAATTACTGTTTGAAACAGTCGAGACATTATTCAAATCTTATGTTAATATCTTTATATTCAGGTCACTGGCCATGCATTGTGATGTTCATAGTATTTATTATGTTATTTTATCGTATTATACATGTTCTTTTAAACATATATACAACGAATACTAGGGTTTGAAGTCGCAAAAATGCTGCTGAACCAAAGTGCTGCACACAAAGTGAAATAAAACACTTGTAGAACACTGCAATAAATTAAATATTTTAACAGAAACAGCCTTCACATGAACTTCCAATGCCTTAAAATGGTACACAAATAGTATCATACTACCAAGAACATCAACAAAGTTGCTGTTTCATAACGCGAAAAGTCCATATCAAATATTTAATGGCGGGTGTCCTCTTCCTTAGAGTTTTGCAATAGCAAGACGTTCGCTGTGCCGTAAGTAGTGACGGGCAGAGTATGAGAATTTAGTCGACCCGTAATATTAGAGCAGGCAGAATAACATAATCAATTATTTTCAGTTTTCAGTCAAAACCCAAACTGTTTAATTGTTTTTGTATTTTTTTTCTTATTTCCTGGGTATCCAAGAAGCTACAGACACCTCTAAAAAAACGAAGTTTACAATGCTTTTTTTTTCGATGCGTTCGTAGGCTTCCACGGCCGGAGTCAATTCATTCTTGTCTATCCGGGATGATTCGCATCTCAATAAAATGTGCTGACGTTTCGGCCATCTTGCTGTAGCCTTCTTCACAGCTATACTGCTGCAGTATAGCTCTGAAGAAGACCACAGCAAGATGGCCGAATCGTCAGCCCAATTGACCGAGACGCGGCTCATCCCGGATAGCCAAGAATGTTTTGTACTTTTTTTCCGATTTCTGGGCGAATTGGGAATTAGTAACTGCATGCAATAGCAGCATTGATTTGAACAAAAGGAGCTTGGCTCGAGTACAACCTAAGGGATTAATATTTTATGTTCTAAATGGGTATGATAGAAATGTCAATTGAAAAATCTTGCTTACTACGATATCTCCGTAATAGTATCCTCCTTACCCAATGCGCAATTCACGCCGCTCCCGCTGTCTAAGACCGGACATTCTGAGACTCCGTTCTTTTACACTGCATTGTTGAAAATCTGAGTAGAATCATTCAAAATAAATAATTATCTTTTTAAATGTCTATTTTTGTCTATTTTTTTCAAATATTGCCAATCTCGCAACATTTTAAAATTTATTTTTATTTATTTATTTTAAACTTTCACTCATCTTTCAACTTCTTTTTTTTTTTACTAAATAAATCTAAATCTAAACGTTGAGCAGGGGCGTCACTGACACTTGAAATTGAGGGAATGGGCAGTAAAAGAATGCCCGTGCAATTATAAATCACATACACAGTTTTTTTCAAACAGCTGCGAATTTTAGAATAGCCGATAGAATGGCAGTCGAATATAGGGTGGGAGACAACTGGAAAGTGAGCCCCGACTGAAAAGAAAAGGAAACTAAAAAAACGAGAAAGTATGTGCCATTTAGTAGCAGCAATAGTGTTAAAGTAGAACTCCATTAGTTTCATGACGACATAGTCACACATAGTTACTAGCTCAGTAAGCCCCAATCATCCTTTCATATAAAAGAAAATGCATTTATCATATGTTGAATACTAATCTATACACTATTTTCAAAATGTATGTCCGTACCTCAGCTGTAGTTGCTAGAAACTGACTAAATGAACATTTGAATTTTGAATGGAAAAAGTAGTAAACGAAGCTGAAGGAAATTACGCACGTGAAAGTGCAATTGCATGTACTAGGTGTATTCTGTGCCCATCGAAAGAGGAAAAAGTACTTTCTTTCCCAGAAAAGATAACATTTAATTTTGAATAAGGTATTTTTTGCTTTCCGTAAAATTCCTTTATACGACCATGTATTCGTATTCTCTCTATATAAAATGACAATGTGCTAAAACTAGTAAATTTAAACGTTTCAGATGAATTGTAAAGTGGATGTGGGAAATAGTGTAAGTGCCAAAATCAAAAATCATGGGTAGTTAAATAAAACAATATTATTTTTAAAACTACTGTATTTTATTGCATTTTGAAAATTTCCAGCAGTTAATTAGCCTCAAAAATGTAATAATACAGAGTAGTATAGTGTGTCTTTCCCATTTAGTCACAATTCACCAAAGACACACATTTGTAAATGATATACGTGCGGTGCGAAATATCTGTAGAAACTGATGCAAGCGCTTTTATGTCGACAGTATACGAGTACAATATTCTATTTTTCGCGCTGGCACTTCTATCATTTCCTATAGAAAACCTAGTGGAGTTGCATCGATCTCCATCTATTGGACAACATTTGAACTACGAAGAGAGGACTTTTGAAATTTTACCCTGTTCTATGCTACTGGCGAAGGCACATACAGTACTTTCAATGAAACTATTTGGTGTTTGGGATTTTATTTTTTACAAATCATCATAATTTTCTCTTTAATTTAGCGTTTGAATTATGTTATCATCACAAGGTTGTTTTATTATTTATATGTGAAATCCGTTTAATTAGGCTTAGGTACTGCCTCCAATACTTTTAGATACTGTTACACAATGCAGTACATAAATACCGAAAGACAATCATAAATTAAATTGAAAGTAAATTGAAAACTTTATGTAGTAAAACTAATCAACATAAAAAAGTATCAAAAGGAAGTAGTTATTGGAAAATGTTTATTCTGATGAGGCAAGAAATTGCGGTGTTCGGAGGGTTGCATCTTGAAAGCACATTTCCCGAAAGTTGATATTTTAATATTAAATTAATTATATTTGTTTCATCTTACATTTTTAATAGGAAACTGTCATTTTTAGGAGTTCCTAATAAAGATTTCCTACATTTACTGAAACTTTTTTTTTTCTGATAACTTTAGTATTATCCATTCTGCAAAACTTTATTTTCTAGAAAACTCGGGAAAACATTACATTATTATAAACTATTTATGTTTACAAAAATAGTACACAGTTTACAAAGCAGTTATTTCAGTGTTATTATGAGTGAAATATATGTAACCTGTAAAAAATGCATAAGTCCAACTTCAATAAATTCTGAGAATTAGTCTCAAACATTTAACATTTTCAGCATATGGCTTTCCGTGTCCCTGCGTCGCTTCTGCAACTAGTACATTGATATTTTTCAAACCATATATTTTTATTAACCAGACTTTTAAAGTAAAATTAATGTAATAGAGCGTTTACCTGAAACGGTATAAAATAAATTTCATTTTCTGGAGCTTTGAATTTATTAAAATACTACTCACGGGCAAGTTTGAAACTGAATATATACGGATTCCGATTTTAAATTGATCAAAACTATGGACATATCGTCTGAGGGAAGAGTCAGTAAATAAACTATGGACATTTCGTCAGTGGAAGAAGTCAGTAAATATAAAGCATTACATTCTCCTTAAATCTAATACATGGACCACAATTAATAGCTTGGTTTGTTTCAGATGTGGGCGACAGCTTCTTTGGCGGTCTTGTGCGCGCTGAGCGGGAGCCTGGCGCTACCGCCCTCACCGTCATCCACAACCACGCCCACGCCCACGCCCACGCCCACGGCCGCCCCCACACCCACGCCGACGCCGGCGGCGACGGCTGCGGCGGCGGCGGACTCCACGGCGGCGGAGACCACGCTGCACCGCGCGCCCTGGCAGCAGGCCGTCCCCGACGACCCCGGGAAGGCGGCAGGCAGCGACGTGGAGATCATCAGATCCATCGAACTGGACCTCGTCTTCGACGACAACGAAAACGGATCGCACAGTAACTCCAGTTCTACGGTCAGCGCACGCCTCAACGAGTACGGCGGCGGGCGCGTGGACACCTCCCGGTTCAAGCCGTCGCCCGCCATCCCGTTCAGGCCGGAAGACGTCCTCCTGGCGACGTCCTCCGACGTCAACCACGTCCCTTGCAAGGAGATCCGCACGCGCTCCATTCCCAAAGAGAACGAGCCGGAGAACGACTTCGACTTCCCGAGCAGGCTGCTGCTGGGCAGGGTGCTCCTGCGTGGCCGCGCGGGCGACAGCGCCGAGTCGGCCAGCGTGAGGCAGTCTCGAGTGCTGGACTTCCAGCCGATCCACACCTCGAAAAACGACTACCCGGCGGAGACGGTGCCGCGGCGGACGGCGACGGCGGCGGCGGCGGCGCGGCGCCTCGCGGCCAGGACCCGGGCGAGGAACCTGGCTAACCAAACTCAGACCGCCACCAGCCCCAAGACTCCCGTGCCGGCCGTCAGGAGCGGCGTGTCGGCGCCCACGACCGGAGACTACATCGGCTCGTCGGCGTCGACGACCGCCGCCCCCACGACGACGCCACCGTCGACGGAGGCGCCCCTAACGACCGGGCCCGGCGAGGGCGTGGCCGCCGCCGCCAGCAGCCTGGAGTTCGGCGCCAAGACGACGCACGCGGGCGAGCGGGGTCCCGCCAAGTACCGGGTGACGTCCACCCCGCGTCCGACGGTCCCCGTCCTCGCGCCGACCTTCGCCCCGCCCCGCGCGCCGTCGCCGCCCCCCGCCCCGCGCGAAGCCGCGGCGTCGGCGGAGGCCGGCGAAGAGGGCGGGGCCGGGGCGGAGTCGGTGCAGGAGGAGGCCGGCGACCCGTACTCCACCGTGAGCATCCAGCGCGGCAACGTCGACCCGCTCCCGTACGCGCCGCCCCGGGACGTGCACCTGGTGCCGCTGCGGGTGCACAAGCAGCCGACGCAGGTCATCTTCATCCAGCCGTACGCGCCCGCCGACCTCAAGCAGCCGCCGTCGGCCCCGGCGGACGCCCCCGCTCAACCACCGCCCTTCGACACCCACCGCTGGGTGCCCGTCTACGTGCAGGAGGCCTACGTGCCCCTGTTGGTGGAGCCGCGCCGCCAGCCGCACCTGCACCACCTCGATGCCCATCACCACCACCACCAGCAACACCATGCCCTTCCGATCACTTTCTCGGAGAACCGGCATACCCTCGGGGATTTCTCCAGCGTTGCCCTTCAATATCCATCGGAAGGTAACCGGAATGAGCACAGTCTCTACTGACACCTGGTTGCTCTGGCGGTTGCTTGCATGGGGAGCACTCACGCACCGCATTTCTTTCAAAACGCACAATCGTGATTCCTATTAGAGACTGAATACAAACTTAACTGAATATTATGATTTCAGCGTGGTCTTGGACTTCACAGCAGCATTCAACTCCATCCTCATTTTCAGGTGAATCCTCTATAAGTGATAGGAATTATATAAGATAATATACGAGATGTGCAGCGAGATATGCATCGACAAAGACATCCTAAGATTCACGTACGAACAGGCAATTACTGGATTCGTCTAGCATACTATTGACTTTGCTATCAGTAATATGCTTTTATCTAATTTAAATATGAATCAAGCAACATTCATTTCGACTCTTAACTGTGTATTCTGATTCTTTAGTACACAGCAAGGCATAAGACATCGTGTACACTTTCATGTATTTATTGTTAAGTATGTTTTACAATTTTTAGAAATGTATTATGACTTTGAATAAAAAATGAAAGCATATTGATGTGTGATTCCCAAATGCCTATGAAATATTTGAATGCTATATGTACATACTTTCTCTACAGGCTTACACGAGACACAAAAAGTACCAAGTCTCATTTTGTTGCACTTGGCTTAAGAAACGCAACTCGATCCCCACCTGCTCCCACGCATGATTTCCTGCAAGTTTCACGCACGTTCTTCACATCTGATCCCAAATTATTCCCCACTTGTTTCTCACTTTTTCTTAGATATCTTGCACACCCCTACCCATTTTCCTCGCATAATCCCTCATATGTTTAATTGGAAGATGAATTAGCTAGCCTGGAACTAAAGTAGTATACGGTACGAATCATAATATGACTTTCAGACCACTTAAGAATTGATTAACATTAAAACCATCTGCCAATACTAAAGTGGCACTTTTATTAAGCGATACCTACATGTGACATACAGACAACTTTAGAATGTATTGATGCTCACCTGTTCAGTTCAAATTCACCATAACTGGGTTTTAGCCAAAATGTTTTGTAGATCACTTTAGTTCCAGTCCAGCCAACGGTAAGCTAACAAATGTATTTTATGTCTCTGTATTACAAAATAAGTTTTATAAACCTTTCGTTGGCAGATTACGAAATATTTTGTCTACACCTTTCGTTGGCAGAATGTGCAGTGGGTCTATTGGCGGATAAAAGAAGAAATTCTACACTCAAAAATGTTCGAGAAAAAAGTCGTTTTTGACAAACTATTGTCTGAGCGTTTTTGAAACCGTGTCATTTTCGGCTCACTTATCAGTGACCCAATGAATGCTCCAAAAGATGTTTCCCAAAATGAATACTCTCAAAAATGGCACCGAATATTTTCTTTAAAATTTTTGTAAGAATTTAGCGAAATACATTTATAATGATGGCGTAGGACCGATTTTCAATGTTAACTCTGAATTTTCGAAAATTGCAAAAATTTCCATTTTTTTTAGCGTTTTCTGCAGTTACAATATTGAAGATGGCGATTTTGTCTTCTAATGAAATTCGTTTCCACAATAAGTTCTTTAATTAATGTACATTTTTTGAAACTTTTATAGTTTTCCCATAATTTTGAGTGAAAAGGTCAATATTAAAATATATTAAAAACTAGAATTCCTTAAAAAGTCTAATTTTGCCCTTAAATTTTTTGTACGGATAGTGTTAATTTACTGAATAATACGACACAAAGGCCATTTAGCTGTATTCTATCGTTTTTCCAAAAATTACACAAATATCCATTTTTGACATCTCTCTTGTTATGGCCCGATTAAAGTGTGTCTCTTGAAGGTCACAAGCTGACTGGTGAGGGGGATACTGTTATCCAATCGAGCTTCTTCACGACTTAAATGTTTGATATTGAAGTTTCCGATAGCATAACACACTCTCCCTCGCTTGTGAGCTTGTTACCTTAATGGACTCTGTTGTAATTGAATTATAATAATTTACTTTGCGAGTGCTCGTGACTGTGCGGGTGACGCCGCGTCGAAGGCTCTGATGCTATCGACGAGCTTTTGACGATCTTGTCGTGGTCTTTCAAGAGAAATTCCTACGAAAAGACCTAATCCTCAGCCCTTACTTACATGAAGTTTCTCCATTGTTGGTCTTACCGGAAAGATGTTTGGGTTGGGTTGCAATAATTTTTTTTATTTTTAAGTTCATGGTGTAACTAATCAGCTTGAAAACGGAGAAGATGGATTTAGAGACAGGAGAAATGGAAGATCCCAAAGATACCTGTCCTTATCCTAATTGGACTACAACATATTCTACTTGGACCAGGGATCTGAAGTAAAACCAGTGATCTACCTGGCCCTAGTGGATCTGAAGCTGTGTGATCACTGCACTCGAAGATTGACCCACTATGGAGTTAAAGTAGGCAAATGCAACTTCACATGTCACTTATTTTCAAGATACAACTTCCTGGAAGAAGAAAAAAAAAATTCACACATGCTGTTGCAACTATTTCATTGAGATACACTTTGGAGAAGGCAAACAAAATTTGAGGCAATCTAGAATTAAAAAATAAATAAAAAAAAGAAGAAAAAGAAAAGAAAAGAAAAGAAAAAAATACAGTGTCTGGCTGATAATATATATTTTATTTTATCACAAGTAAAACAAGCATGTAAATATTTAATTACTTATAATCCATGAGTTTTACTTAGATACAATTAGACATCTCAAGACACAATGCTGAAAATCACGAAACACATTCAAAATTTTTCAACATAGTACTTTTCAAAATTAAAACTTGAAAATATTTTTTGAAAAAATAAATGCATTTATTATCAAGAACGATTCTGATTTTGAACACATCACAGACTTCCAATTAATATGGTCAACATTGTGAATTGATCCGACTACAGCAAGAGCTATTTGCTTTAAAGAACATTCCACATTCACATCTATTACCCATTATATCTTTATTTTATTGAATTATCTGACAGAGCATTGTTTGCATATATTGACAAAAGCAACATTCATAATTGCTCATATAAATAACAATTCAAATTAAAATATTCCAACAAATAACTCATCTGTCAAACTGTTTGTGTGTATACCATTGCAAATAAAACACACAAAGTGCATTGCTGGTACTGTGGTGACATTCAATTAAGTGGTAATGACAAAACATTTAATAAGCTCTAGAATCTATGTAGCCTACCTTTTGCTTACAGTCTTATGCATCAAGTGTTCAAATGTGATCAACAAGAAAATATACCATTAAAGCATAGCATCTAGTTTTAGAATGTATTATTAGAAGTGTAGCAACATATAAAAATATAACTGAAGTACTGGTGGCTATTATGAACGGGATAAAACGAGACAAACTTGCATGACAAGTGCAGAGGAATTCCAATAATACCAATGTTTTTACATCAGAAATAATTAATTTGAACTAAAGATCTAAAAAATTATTGCTTAGTATTGTGAAATACCATTCAGCTTGTTTTGATACTGCTATCCTACTTTTCAATCCTGAATAACACAAAAGAGCAAAAAAACACAACAAAAAATACACTTAACTTCATGCCTTTTCAAGTTTAGCAGAAACTCTACTTTTTTATAAAATATTGCAATCATATTCCTTTTTGCATACTTTTGTCAGTCTTTGCAAATAACTTGCAAATCATAGCACAAATGCAATCTCAAAACTAGTTACAATAATGATAAATTACATTAAACATTCTTAACATTTTATTTGAATTTATCCCCTCCCCCCCTTCAGGAAAATGTATTTTAATTACTTTTCAAATTTTTGGTTAAATAAAAAGATTTATTTTAGTATTTTTATCAGTTTTAAAAATAAAAGTAAATATTATTATTAATAGTGTAAACCTATCAAAATTGTCAAATTACACATTTTATTCAAAATAAGACACGAGTAATAGCTTAATTGAGACTCTCAGAATTTTTTTCAAAAACTTAAAATTTTTAATAATCACATCAAGCAGATTTTCCTTTGAGTGATCATTTGTATTATTTCATTTTATTCCATAAATTTTACAATGTCAGTAAAATAAGAAAACTTGATTAATTCATTTTCACATAATTTGCTGCATTTCATTAGAGTTCTCACACAAATTGCAAATAAAAATTTAAGTTGGATTATTTCAAAGAGAAAGAATTTTTTGAAATCTTTTCAATTTTTAATTACTGAAGAGATAAGATTGCATGAATAAGAAACAAAAACAAAACATAAGCATGACCTTCAGTAACCACCACACAATTAAATAAAATTTGGAAAAGAAAAAGCAAAATCTCAACAAAATGCAACGGCCTGAATTATAAGATCCTAACAATTCTTAAGAACAAGAGAAAAATTCTGAAACAATGAAGTCTAAAACAACATTTGGTCTCTCTTTACAAGTTTTGTATTATTATCAAAAACCAAACCAATAAAGAATTAAACAATGATGATTAAATGATTTTTAAGAGATGAAAATGTAAGAAATATAGCAAAGGAAGATTAAACTTATTTTAAACACTCCGTAAAGTTTCCAGAACTTGGCCACAAAAATCATCTCTTTACCTTTTCTCGCATACTAATTGCGTAAAGGAAATGACTAAACATAATGACTTATGAATAACTTCATAATATTTTATCTGAATCATTTCAAAAGTTTACAAGATCAAGCAATGATGTTCCAAATAAATGTATCATTAATAAATTAATGTTTTAGTTAATAAACATCATCCAGAGAAACTTAAAATTATTTACTTATTTGAGTGTATTTGGATAGGAATAAATTACTGTACAATAGTTTTAGGCATTATTTTCATATTATGAAATTCAATACTTATCAATAAAGTAACATTTCAAAACACAGTAGAGTGTAAATTACTTGGACCAATTAATGAATGTGGAACTAGTCCCTAAAATAAAATATATTGGATAATCAAATAAATATTACATAGAGAAAAAATACAAGTATAGGAAAAAATAATTACACTGCAATTTATATAATATATTTATTTAATAACTGTACCATTGCAAAGCCAAAATATGACTCACAAAACACATGAACATTTTTAAAACGTTCACTACAAGAAAATCTAAGAAATCCAATCTGAGTCCACATAACTGATTCTCTACTGTATTTTGAGTATAAATATCTATATCTACAGTGTGACTACATACAATTTTAATTATTTACACAAAGATTATATAACGTAAGAGAAAACAGTGAGAAAAACAAATGTGAGAAAGTGATAGAAGTAACAAAATTTAATTCTAAAAATACATTACAAATTCCACATATAGGTATGAATCATGCTCTAACACATGCAGAACTTGCTCTCAGAAATAGAGGTAATAAAATTATAGTACAATTCTCCTTCCAAATAATATCCAGCTTTTTATTTTCATCACGAATGCAATTATATCAAAAATATCCTGATAGAATATTGAACTTTAGAACACTACATGGAGTACATAAGCACAATGTCAAAAATAGTTATTATATGTCAAACTCATTTTAATTTATCCTTTATGATAACACAAGCTCCATATTTTCTTTGCCTTTAGCGTAATCAATTGGCAGCTGACCTTTCAAATCGGGAATTTTTTTTGAAACATCACTTACATCTAAAAGAGCTTGTGCAACTAAATAATGACCACCTTCCACAGCACGATGTAAAGCAGTTTTCCCATCTGAATCTTGCAAATCAGGAAGTGCTCCACTTTTCAAAAGCAGCTTCACTATGTCTACAAGTCCTTTAAAAATAGAAAAGAAGAATCAAAAGATTAAAAAATCAGTTGATTTCACATCAGTTCTTCAGAGATCAGAGTGTGGGAAATACAAAGGATTGAAAGGATCTTAACAGACAAGTATGCTAAGGAAAAATAACAGCACAGGTCTATAACATCCAATCTAAGCTACTGTACCTCTTGAGGCTGCTCGGTGAAGAGAAGATGCTCTGCCTGCCCTGGTGAGTGAATTGGGCTCTGCCCCAGCTGATAGCAGGATACGGCATAATTCCAAGTGGCCTGCTCGGGATGCATAGTGAAGTGCAGTGTAACCAGCAGCATCTTCAGCATTAGGAGATACACCTTGCCTCAGAAGTTTTTCAATGCGGGTTATATCATTGTGTTGAGCTATAAACAATGAGTTTTGTTTTCAAGATTCTAGAATTACATGAGAGTTAATGCAATTGAATCCATTTTATGTACTACATACTAGTAAAACAGTGAACTAAGAGAAAATTTTAATTTGATTAAAAACAAATCATACTTTCTCACCTGCATACCAAATTCCACGTTCAAAATCCAATTCTTCTAGAGTCTGATAAACAGATGATGGCACAGAATGACTATGACCACAATTATGCGACATTGTCTGGAACAATAGAAAATTTGAGACAATATTCACAAGTAATACTTTGTATCAATAATTTAAAACAAAAGTAATTACCTCAAAAGACATTTTAATTAAAGTACAACTTTCCACAAAGAGTATTCACAAAAGCATTTCACTTCACATACATCTCAAATACTGTAGTTCATTTTGTTTTACAATGTCACTTCTATTAGTTTAAACAACACTACACACTTATATACAGAAAAAGAAGTACAATTTGTAAGACTTCAAAATGAAGGTGTTGAGTGGAATATTGGAAAGTTTTGTGATCCTTGTCTGGATGAAGCAACAATTCTATATTCAAAATATTGTTCCAATAAATTTAGAACCATAAGCAGATGATTGAAAAAAGTATGGTCATCCTGGCTGACTTTTCCACTACACAACTGCAAGAGCTTTCAGCAATCATTGAACTCTCTGAAAGTCACGCCGAAAACTTGTTGGGCGTTGATGGGTGTTGGGTGGGCGGTGAAGAGTCCATATTGGGCAGTTTTGGGATCCTTGTTCGGACGAAGCAACAATTCTATATTCAAAACGTTGCTCAAATAAATTTAGAACCAGTAGCGGAGGATTAAGAAAGGTATGACCATCCTGGCCAACTTTTCCACCATACAACTTCAAGAGTTCTCGGCAGACATTGAACTCTGTGAATGTCATGCCGAAAACTTTGGTCTCAGTTCCATCGATGTTCCCTTTTATCACAACGTGAGGCATCTATAATAAATTTATATTTCTCGCTGCATGGTCCAAACAATTTCTGCCTCACCAGTGCTACAAACTACATGATACCCTAACTCACTTAAAGAGTTGATTACATCCATAGCAGCTCCTGCAAGAAAAAAATATTTCCTTTCGTGATAATGTTACTTTAAGTTTCACACACAAATCGGAAAATAATAAAGCATTAACTAACCAATTCACAATAACAAAATAAATCAATGTTAAATTGAAATAATATTGTAGAAAAATCCGAAATGATTATGTAGAAATTGTGAAACTAAATCATTACATTGATAAAACTGACAGTAATTGTGTGTTAATATCAAGAAGTAGAGGTAACTTCCACAATCAACATATAATTAATCAAAGAAAAACAACAATTGTAATCGGTCACTAAAGAAACTACATAAAATAAAGAGAGGGGAAAAGAGTATGAGATAAGTTGCTAATAAAATTTACCTTGTAAATTATTTTGCAATGAAATTAAAATGAGAGGGCAGCAAGAAAAACAAAGACTCAAAAAATTGATTTATTTGAGAAACCAATGCCATCTTGTAGAGCCTTTGAAATACCTACTTTTAGAGTGAAAGATCTTTTTGAAAAATAATTATGATCAGAAAATATTTCAGTCAATAGACTTAATGCGAAGGAGAGTCAATTGGTGAAGCAAGAGAAATAAAGCCAGATAGTACTTTCAATAGTCTGTACATCATACGAGATAAAAAGTTAACCTTCCAAAAATATATATGACAAGTCTGTAAGCACATACACATAATTTACCACGAACATCCACCATAATGTCGCAGTGGCAGATCTGGGATGGGGGGAGAGGGGCAGGGGGGCCCATGCTGATGAATTTTTGTTTATCTATGTTTATTCTATAGCAATTGACACATTTACAAGTTATTCACACAATCGCACAAACAATTAAAATAATACAAATTACAATTAATTTCATCAATATAATATCATTATAGTGGATATTATTGAATTGGAATGGAAGGAAATTCACAGAAGCAGCATATTTGTGAGTAATGAATATAAACAAAATGAGAAAAAATTGTGAATGCCATATAATATTAGCAACATACGTAAACGAGATTATGAATGCAAATAAAAGCAAAATAGTAGAATGTAGTTTTCGTTTACTTACTGGGACTGGACGCCATTTGTTTCGTCACTACCAACCTCGTAGACATTAAACGTTAAGTGCGGATTGCTTAACCAACATAACATCACTAGTGTATTTTGGTAAAAACATACAACGAATACACTCGCGAGCGAAATGGCTTCGTATTTATAACTTCAAACTTGAAAGGTACATAGATGCTAAGCAACGCGTGTCCCATTTCATAACGAGACTCCGGGTTTTGCGAGTGACTTACGCTTCGCCTATCGAAGTTAATAAACAAGGCTCCAGTCTTTAGTCAATGCAAAGAATTTTCATCCTCGGAGGTGTTGGTCTATGTGATTAATATAAAACGTCTTTCAGTCGATGTAACGCATAATCGGCATAGTTAGGCAATATTCTTTGTTCACTATTTATTTAATGTCAAAAAAAGTTAAAATGGTGTATGATATACTACTGGGAGAAGTGCAATGTTTTTTGCACGTTTTTTTGAGCTCTGGGATCCCTCCCAGAAGCTTATGGACATATACATCAGTTTAAGTAAGCAACTGAAGGAAGGATTTTGTATTTTGCTGAACAAATCTCAATCTGAAACGTTTTCGCAGTCGCATAAGCAGTGGCGTAGCGTGGGTGTCATCCGCCCGCGGCGGAGGAAATTTTTGTTACCTCTTATTTGGGCATTTCAATTTAAAAGGCAGATATATTTACTTAAACAACGTAACAGATAGTCAAACATACAAATACATAAATTATTTAATACATAGTCGAATCTATACGTACACGAATAATACAATTTTTAACAAAGTGCAATAATTTAACAATTACTACACATATTTACATATATATGTTCATGTGAACTGAACTACTGACGATCCGTTAATGAAACTTCCTTTAAAATTGTCAACGCGTCTCTCACGGACTTCCCTGAAGGGACGTATCTGTATTGTAATCTAATTTGCCTGTGTTATTACCCAATACTGAATTCTCCATATGACGGAAGTCATTCTCGCTTAATATAAGCCATAAATGATCCAAGCAACAAAATAAAATACCGGTAATCGATACAGGTCGATACAGACTGTGTTGCCAGACGCTACAAGATGTCATTACTAAACACTCCTTTAAAGAAGTCACAGAATAAGTAATAATTCCGTGCTTATTTCAGTAAGAATCGTAAAAGTGACGAAAATATGAAATGGTTCACATTTTTACAAGATATTATTATAATTATGTATTGTGATTTTTTCCGCCTCCACTACGCTATGGGCCAAAGCGTTACAGCATCATTTACGATGATTTAAGGTTTTCGCAAGTTTTCTTGAGCTTCTTCGGCTCGCTTCGCTAGTTGCGAGAGGAGTGGGGAGTTGGGTTATTTTGACGAATGGAATTTGCATCAAATTTGTTGTTCCTTTTTCGATGCAAAATAGTTTCTATTACACGGGAGCGAATATTCTGGTTATCAGATTTTGTCTTAAACATTCGTTGCTATCATTTATTCTTAATTCAACTAATGGCAAATGAGTGGTGGTAGGTATTCCAGGGCTCAAGAAAACGCGCGTAAATGCATGTTAGTTTGCACGTGGTTTCGAAAATGCCTTCAAGAACTTTTTTTCTAAATAATTTGCTGCGTCTTTTTCGCAACACGTCAGTTAGCCCTTCTTGGGCAATGAGCATTATACTCTCCAGAATAACCCTCAGATAAGTTTTTGTGTCAAAGAAACTTGGATGCCAATGGCAAGGGATCAGATTGAGAATGGCAACATCTTGGCGAAGATCGTAACTGGTGATATGATCCAGTGCTTTCTTTACGATCCTCAGACGAAACGCCACCTTCTGAATGGAAATTCCCGCGAAAGCAAACATTTTGTGTAAACAGAAGCAAAGAGAAGGCCATGGTCGAAGAGTTTGTTTTTTTATCACAAAGGGATGACTAATTACGAATTCATACAGTAAAATTTGTCCAAACCGGAACGTGTACACGACGGAAACCTTCCTTACCCGGAACATTTCTCTGGCCTGTGAAATTAAATGGAAACACAGCATAAGAAGGATCCTCTCCACTGCGGAAACGGAAGGGTTTTTAATGTTCTACAGCGAAAGAAAATCTTATTAATCGGAATGTCTGAATTTAATACAATTGGAATAGAGACGTGAAAATCTCTAAATGGAATAAATGCCTCTGCAAGTCTGTTTTAATTTCTCTGTCCCTGTAATATAAACTACGCTTTTTCAATCCAAATGTCAACTCTGTGCTTTTATACGGCTCCGAAACTTGGAAAATAACACAAATTACGAGTATTCATAAATAGATGAATACGAAGAATCCATAAACATTAGGTGGCCACAAGTAATAACAAATGAACCGCAGGAGAAAGCTGATGAAACATCAATAACAATGCAAATAAAACGCAGAAAACTGGATTGGAAAAGGAAAGGAAATCCTGAAATTTAATTGAGAGAGAAGCACTATGGTGGAACCCACAAGGGAATAGAAGCCAAGGTCGACCGAGAACAACTTGGAGATTGACAGTGGAAAGAGATACGGAAAATTGGTATGACGTGGATACAAATCATCCCTATATAGCAGAAAACTCGGTAAGATTGAGATACTTTGCTGAGGCCCTATACTCCGAAAGGAACTGAAGGAAGAAGTCCCTCTGATTTGCGTTTCCGTCGTGGCAAACCGGATGGTGAAGTGAGGGGCTTCAGCTGTTAGCGTAGAATTCTAGTGTGGGGTCGCTTGTCTCTCAAGGTGTATGCGGTAGGGGAATTCCCTCCCACCTGACCCTCTCATTTTTGCGGACATGACTTCTATTCACACATCTCTCGGGCCCGCAATGAGAATCATAACCTCTCGGTCAGAGGAGCATTGGTCAAGGCCATACGAGGGCATCAGAAAGATACGCAGAAAGAATACGGCCTACGTAGCACTCTGGGCTGTGATGCATTGTGCGTTGAAGAGACGGCGAGCTGTGCGACAGCAGCCATTAGAGTGAGGCAATCTATTTTTGTTTCACAGCCAGTTTAACAATGATTGAAAAAAACACAAAACACTAAATAGTAGTTTTTCAACTTCAGAAAACCAAATACAAAAGGTGTAAGTAAGTGAGAAACCAAAAAACTATAGATGAATGTTGAAAAAACAACATTTTTGGTGCACAAGTTGTGAAGATTTTCCTTTCAATTGTCGGAAATGTTTAATATTAATTTATTGGTAATTTCTTCCATAAATATGTTATACGTCAATATCTCTTTTATAATTACAATAAAGTCGTGTACTTTACTAGTTTGAGATTGGAAATATGAATATAGTAATAGTCAAATCATAGACCCCTGCATAAAACGGAAATTGTTCCGACCGATTCGGCTTAGACAGATGTTACTGTATCTTTAATTTAGCATGTTACTATACATAATTAATCTAACGTATCTCTTCTTCTCTCCATTAGCGATTCAAATGAAAAGATTCGTTCACAAAATGCAGGCGATGGTGTGAGCGACTTCTATTTTAGTCGCTAAACACTACGCACGTGTATGTCATGCATGCGTGTGTCAGGGTCCAGAAAAAGGATATTCATGTTTTCTATTCTAAATTAAACAATAAACGTCACAACGTAGCAAAATGGCTTCGAGGACTGTTTAGAACAATTTTAAGAACGTTTGGTAAAGTGTGTAAATGAAGGGAAATATTTTGAAAGTAAATTCAATTTTGTGTACCTTTAAAAAAAAATCATTTTCCGGAACCTTTTTGACTACCTCCAACACGTAGTATAAAGCAAGTTACGTAATGCTGCGGAAAATCGATTTCCAGATTGCAATTGAAATACTCTCTGTGGGGTTCCTAGATACCGAAAAAGTTTCCCGCCCTTTTCTCCACAATGCGTCCATCTGTGAACACTGGCAGAAAATATTCGTAAGAGTTTTTTCCAAAATGAATATTCCTCAGTTAAATTGACCGGACTCGAAGACCGGCGATTTAGAAAAACTATTCTTTAAATTTTGAGAGCAAGCCCCCTGCGACATTTTCAAAATTTTCTCAAAAATGACTCCAATTTTTTTCTTTGAATTTCTTGTAAGAATACTGTGAAATACAATTATAAAAATGGCATAGGTCGGATTATCGATAAATTAATTTCGAAATTTTCAAAAGAATGCTTTTTTTGGCCCCTTCCTACAACTACAGTATTGACAATTGATTTTTCCTTCAATGAAATTTGTTCTCCACAATTACTTCTTTAATTAATATCATAATCATTGTTTTGAAAGCATTAGTACTTTTCGTACAATTTTTAGTGAAATATGGGCAAATGTTACAACCAAGATGTCAAAAAGGCTTCAATTTTATCTTTATACTTTCTCTACGGATAGTGTTAAAGGCACCGAATATCAAGACAAACGTAAATTGGACGTTTGTTTTTAATTTTCCAAAAAACAACACAATTGTAATTTTGACTTTCTCACTACGGAGTAGAAAGAAAGTTATGTTAAGCGAAGAAACAGTGAATTTACGACAGAAAAAATCTTATTTCAGGGCCCTGGTATCAAAAGAGTGGATAAATTCAGTTGTTAAATTTAGAAGAAAAAAAATTCCTCTATCACGTGGTGTGGCAGGATCCAAGTTTTAGGGGCCCTTCACCCCGAAAAATCGAACGACGTCAATACGTCGGTACGTCTGTGTGAATAACGCTAGCGTCTAAACCATTCAGTTGATTTTCTCCAAAATTGATATTGCCCAATTCGGCTGATGTCTCAGTCCATTGAATTGGAAACCGATATATTAATTCTGGGGGTACTTTGCATGAAGACCCTGGGACTCCCAATTTTCAACAAAATGACTCCATTGTTTTTTATTAAATTTTGTTGTTAGATAGTGTGAAGAATATTTAAGAGCATGCAGGTCTCATGTTCATTAAAGACGCTGAATTTTCGAAAATTTGCAAAAGTTCAAAATTTGTTGAGTCTTCCTGCAACTAAAATACTAAAGATACAGATTTTTCCATTAATGAAACACGTTTGTTATTGATAGATTTCGAAATAAGGTCACGTACAATTTTTCTAAAATTTGAGTTGGCCTACTTTTTGTGTAATTTTGTGTTGAATGTGTATGCTGTTTTAGAACTACTAGTTTTTAAATATTTCATTAATATGTAATATTCACAATGAGGCTTTTTTATACTTTATTACAATTGTGAGCACAATGACTTTAATGATTTCTTATGTAGTTTCTACAAAACTCAACATTTTTCTGTGAAAATTAGCTAAAAAAATTTCATATTTTCAGATATTTCAAAACACAATTTAAATTTTTGTTATGCACAGTTGTAAACACACTGAATAACATGACAAACGCCGTTTTGAAGCATTATTTTGTTTAAAAAACAAACACAAATGTAACTTTTTTAAAAAATATCTCTCACATTAATATTTATTTTATGGGCATTTCTTATACAATATCGTCTTTGTGAGCAGTGCCAGGTTATGAGGAAACTGGGTCATCAGGCAGAGATGAATTGGTACTGGGATTAGGAGAATTGGTAGAAGGTTCAGAAGAAATTAGAGTTCGAAATAGGGGCAGAGGATAAAGATATTAAGGACAATAAAGGAATAGATTTTTGGCAAGAGACTGTCTGGGATTCGAGTTCATGAGGCGTCATTGCACTATCGTGCATGTTTGACAGCAAGTCCATGTGGAGACCATGCCGTGTGAAGTGTTTTGCTGAGAGGAAATTTGGTTAAAAAAGTGTGATTTTTGTTTCTCTCCAACAGTTTTTTTAATTGTTGGTTTCTATGCTTAGTCTTGCTATATGTTTGTCTGATGTACCTGAAGAGCATAGCAACATTAGTGTCACATTGTATATGGGTGGCACATCATAAGTAGTTTGCATATTCTTCATGGGTAATATGACAACTCAAATTAATGTTATTTTGTACTCAAGTTATAATAACCGTGACCCAATTTGTAAGCATCATCAGTCACATTTCCAAACCTTCCATTACCACTCTGAACATCTGTTTCCCACACTATTCACTAAGCTCATCCAATTCGTAGCTATTACTTGCAGTTGTGCACAACTGTCGCCACACTTTTGGCAAAGCAACATATAAAAAGTTAAAACTGTTAGATTGATAACAGATTTCATCAAATGAAGTATAAATGCTACTCATAATTCAGTAAATAAACAACAGTCGAATTTACAAACAATGCAAAGAAGTGATGACAAAAAAGTGAAAATCAGAGCAAATGCAATAGTAGCACGATTCCAAAGAGTAGAAAGTTAGTGAAATACGATAGAGATAATTCTCTAATTACCTTCATAAGGCAATGAGAATTTTTATTCATTCACAAAACACTATTACAAAAATTAAAATAAATATTCTCTTCAGCACTCATGTGCTCGTCTTATCAATAGTTCATCAACTGGAAAGAAGAGCCTGCATAATGGTTTGGAACGAGTTAATTTTTCAGATCAATTGCTACTGTGCGTATTGGGAAATACAACACAGTATTTCTAACATCATGCTTTTAATCCCAACATAAAATAAAATAAAAAAACTGACAATGTACACACTAGTGTAATACATTTTCTATCATAAAATAAATTCCAACACCAGACACTCTCAAAAAAAATAGAACAACTTGAATTCGGACATTCACAACTATACTACCAACATGAAAAAAGACTCAAAATAAAGCAGCAACAGAATGGTGAATAAGAAATAAACGATCAATTACGCACATACACAGAAGAAAGTGAGATGAAATTTATAAGCATACTATGAAAATTTACTGGAAGAAAAAAAAAAATAGAAGGTTCCTGAAGATGTGATAGAAAGCAATAAGCGGAACAATAGAAGATTAACCCAAAAAGAAACCGGAGGAAAAAAAAACTGCAGGAAAAGTGGACATAAAGAAATAACATAAAAGTACCTTTAATAATTACACCATTCATAATAACTTCAGCAGACGAATTTGAATAACGTTTCGACAAAGCTTCTCTCTCATCTTCATTGAGACCAAACACTTGACAATCAGTGGCATGAAGAGATCCTTTCACAGCAATGTAGTAGTAATTAGGCAATGACATCTCAATGAATGGTTTGTTCTCCTAAAAAAACTTAATCAACAGGTGAAGCTGTAAAGATGCAGAACATCAATTATTTTCAACCCATTGACTCCCAGAAATAATCCACATTCCAGTGTTCAGAAGTAAATGCTTGAAATTCACAAAAAATTGATAGGCATTTCAAATATCACAATTCATTACAAAATTTAAAATATCAACAGGCAATTATGTTTCATAACAAAGGTTTCAAACAATTAAATAACTTTGTACAAAGAATGATTTGTTAATATACAGAAAAACAATCTAAATACATAATAATGGTTAGCAAGCAGTAATAAGACAGAAAGCATAAGTTACTACTACATGTTGCCAAAATATAAAACCATACAACACATTATAAATTTTCCCCAAAAATTATGTAGAATAATCTCAAAACCTAACCTTCTGATATAGGTATCTATTTCTTGAAACTTGCATAAATAGTTGGTTTTTCCCCCCCCTGTATGTATTTCTAAATAACAAATCAACCCAAACTTAATACATCACTCATACATACACAGCAAGCATTTCATTAAAAAGAACATTTAATATTTACAATAACTACTTTATTAGATAATAGTTTCATTTTTTAAACACTACTTGCCCAAATTTTTAATATCTTAATGTTTACAATCATATAAATTTAGAACTGCACTTAAAGAAATATTAACTTGACATTATCTTGTAAAAATTACTTTCTGAAACATTTTTACATTTCTGCTTCTTATGAGACTTGCTGCTGAACTGTTTACAATAATTTCGGTACAAAATAAATTATGTAATTAGCATTACTCTTAGTTTTAACTTGTTAATCAAAGCATTATAAAAGATATTAATAAAAGCTTCCTTGAAAATTTGAAATGCTTACACTTCTAATGTAATTACGATGGTTTTGCAAAAATTAAACTAAAATGAAAGAAAGAAACAAGATGTCAAAAAGACTTGTTAAAAATTTTTGAAATTTTATACACAAAACAAGTACATTGAAACCTGTCTTAAGCGGTCACTCGTGGTTCTGTCACAACATTGTTATTAGTACATTTGGCTGATAAATGGTAGTAATGATACTATGAGAAGCAGACAGCTGTCATTGTTTTGTTCTGAGCAATCCAGTTAGTATCCTTTACTTGTTACCACCTGCAACCATTTGACATGTGTTCCTTCCCAAGAAATTTTCAGTGTGTATGGGTTACATTTTAACTTAAAGTGGACAGCTAGATTTCTTTGCCAGAGTTCACTACAGCATACATGTAGAAATCTTGATAAATATAAAATATCTAAATTACATTTTCAAAAACATTATTAACTGTGTTCACCATGAATGTATTGTTTTAGAAGTTCTAAACCTCCAACTTTCATTAGTTTTTTTTTAGAGTAACAGGAAACAATATTTTTGTAATTTTCAATTTTTCCATGTAGTCAATAATACTTAGTACTTTCCTAAATTTTCAACAGCCGTTTGATGTAATCACAAGGGTTCAAGTAATTCTTAATTATACCTAATCTAAGTAATTCCAGAACCTTTTTTACACCTAAATATTTAAAACTGTTTCTTCCCACCCATGGACTTTATTCCCAACTGAACTTCATGCTACACTTCTCTGGGAAATATCAGATCATGCTTGAATATCATTTTTCAAGATTTGAGGCCCAATCAATCACCCTGCAAAATAAACAACTGAGATATCACTGTTCCATACAACTTGACATTGCATCTTAATGCACAAATGTACTAAAGAAAAAGAATAGTAATATCCATTGGTTATTGTTTTTTTGTAGCATTAGAAATCACAATCGCAAATTTATAAGCACAAAATAGTGACAGTCTAAAACAGTTTACTCAAAAAAACGTGCCTGGCCACTGACAGTGGGGCCTGGTGGCCAGCTTAAAGAGGGGATATTTACATGTGCTTTATGGGAAAATCAATTGGTCTCCAGAAAAATTGCTAATGGAGGTGACCATTATATTGATGTAACCGTTTCAGCAAGTTTCACTATATACATGTTTCCAGTATGTCATTATGATATACAAATGTAATTTCTTTAAAGGCAGAAGAACATAGTTCAGCAATTAATTATCAAAAATGAGATTCACATTCACCAGTTAATAATCTATGTAAAACAAACATACAAAAGAAATATAGCACAAAAGTCCATTTATTATTATTATTAAATTATATTAGGTACATATTTCAACAGACATACATGCTCTAACACAGAGGAATCCAATGATTCAAAAAAAATTTCTACTCACTATTTCATGGACTAATCAAAAGATATTTCTGAATTGAGAAGTTGCCTCATTGCTGGTCTCATTTTATGCCTAAAATAAAATCCAAAAATTGAGATGGCACGTGTTGAATATCTTAATGCAAACTAACACAATATCAGCCACCCCATAACACAGAATCCAGGAAACAGCAAATCACCACCTTTGCTTTCAACGATAAAATTTCTTAGAAATATTTTTTTGGGTCATTTGAATTTACAATATTAAATAGATGTTTCTGTTATAACATGAAACAAACATCCTTATAAAGTAATTGAGTAACCTGTGTGTCATTCATGGTTAGACCCCTCCCTGTTCACCAATCAAGACCAAGGAAGTGTTACTTGATGCATCTCAGTCCATGTGTGAGGAACTGACATCCCCCCCCTCCACCACCACTTTTTTTCACTTCTTATTAGAGCTCTTTTTCATACCTTGTCATGCTACGTTTCAAACGATTCTCCATCGCCTGTATTTTGCAACTGAGCAACGTTGTTCCATAGCAATCATTCATCCCAACAGACAAACTGAGATCTATATTTCCCTTTTGTATTGTAGATGGAGAATCTTGTTTATTTACTGAAAGACAAACAGCTTCTACATTACATAATACCTACTGCACCCAAATCTACCCAAAAATAAAATGTTGCAACATAATTGTCTTTTTCCTTCCTAGAACAAAACTCATCTTTCTTGTGTCCCTGATGATAAAAAAGGTAATGTAACACACCTCTCTGGAACACTTCTTAACTCTGGATTTTTTTATTATTGGATTTAATTATTTTGCTCTATTTTATTTCACATATTTCACTCTTTGAATTGAGATTATTTTCATTCAACTTCATCTATTGATTATTTAGTCCATAAAATTACAAGCTAAAACATTATTGGACTTATAGGTACATGAAAAAAATTTATTCCAGAGAACTACGCATGACTATTGTAAGTTCAGGATCTGCCACTGGGATAGTATCTTCCTATCTCACAACTTCCAAAATAAAAATAATTTTCATAAAATGTGTTAATATATTTAATCAGAACCTTCCTCCTGATACAACCATACCAAAATTTTCTCCTCATACAGCAATACAATATTTTCAAATCACAACCTTTTGCTACTTAATGGGTTAAACACTTAAAACATGTTATGGGGGAGTTTTGAAGCTACCTACAGAAGTGATACATCCAATTGCTCCCATCAAGATGAATTGATTAGCTCCGTTTTAGCTTGATCTTTCTAGAATATTCTGGAAGAATTCTGAATTAAATGTTTAGGGTGATTTTGAAGTACCTACAGTGCTGAAATGCTGTAGATTGCTACACTGCCTTTCCAGCTCAACAAGAATCCTTAGTACATAATTTACTACACTGACAATAGTTAAAACTTACTACAGTGTAAAGAAACACAAATTTTTAAACAGTACTTCGATTGATAATTTTTCAAGTAATTCATGTTTTTGAGGACAGATGAGTAAGGCAACTTTATTGTTTTTAAAATTTCTTTCTAATAAGAACACATCAGTATTGTCAGCTTGAAATATACACCACCAGAAGCACAAGTCTAAAATGTTTATTTAAATATTTCAACAAAAGTCTCTTAAGTATGTAAACTTAGGATGTAATCATTTTCAATTAATGTTTGTTTCATGTTTTAATTTTGCCTACATAACAGAAATTAAAAGATACAGATGAAAACATTACAAGTTCTAGAGACCAGTTATCTCTTCTATACGAAAATCACTATGACTAATTACATACAGATGAAATAACGACAATACAAATATTATTTTTCAAATATGTATGTAGGGCACAACAATGACAGCAATTGTGTATTGTAATGTTCAAAAGCAATATCAATGAAAAATTTTGTTTATTAATATGCAAAAATGGATAGCAGAGACAATTTCCATTTTTAAACAATTCAAAATGTCTATAATATCTCGTTTCAAATAACAGCCTTCACATTTATCATACTGAGAGATCTTACAATACTATTACTTGTTAATTTTAAAAGAACTAATAATAGTGTTCAAGTTTATTTTAAGAATTTAATGTTCATTTCCAAACAATCGATATGTTTTACTCTTGAATAATCTTGCTTACAATACAATTAGTAAGCAATTACATTTGTTTTAAACAAAATTAATAGATGCAAAAATATAATTTGAAATCATTTTCTTCTTGTTCTATCACAATAAACAAAATCTCTCTGCATGTAACGTGGGAATTAAATTTGTTGAAATTGACCAATTCAATCAAAAAATGATCTCCTTTGTAAACAACAATATACATACCACATTTCAGAAATAAAATCAAAAGAAATAATTTTTGTCAACAATTATAATATTAAATAGTTTGTTATAAAAGCAAGATGAATCAAGAGTTGAAGTTCAGCGATTTTTCCTTTTGTTTCCAGATTTTATCAATATTTTGTCTCTTGTTCAGAGTTTCAATGAAAGAAATTTGAAAAAATATTTGATGAGAAATTACTCAAAATAAAAAAGTTTCATTATTAAAATTCCTTCCTTCAATACTTACAAGGTTTCGATGTCATTAATGGTTCCGGTTCTGCAAATTCTGCTCTCATAGTCCACATATACTCATTATAATCTTGTTTAACAGAAGTTGATGATGATGCAACAACTTTATACCCCAATACTTCAAGAGCCGTGAGAATTACACATGGATGTGTTAAATAGACAATGGTGGAATCATCACTGTACCCTCCTGAGGCAAATCTCTTTAGTTGTTCTATATCAGAAGCTGAAATCAGAATAAACTAGGTTACAAGAGACACGCATGTTGCTAAAGTTGTCATCTACAACAACAACAAAATAAAATTGAAGTAATTAATGAATTTCAAATGTGCTAGTACTTCACCAATAATCTTGAAGTACATTCTGGTCACAAATCATTATCAAATATCTCGTAAAAATTAAACTAATTGTCACCATCTGCCAGAAAACGTAAACACCATCATATAAGAACCAGGGTACCCTTGTTTCAAAAGTCCCCCAATAGATAAATAACATTCACCTCTCCGGGCAACAGAAATACCTTATAGTAGTTAATTTGAATTAGCATGAGAAAGAAGAATATTTCTAGTCAATAAATGCATGACAGTCTACAAAAAACTTCAATATTTTATGGTAATTTGGTAAGTGAAGTCTGCTTCTCATTGAGGGTAAGGAGAACATAACCACTAGAGTATTTTGTATAATGTACATATTATTCACAGGTCTCACAGAAAACTAAAATGTTTTTCTTAATAGGACACAAATTGATTATGCAGGATTATTATTGAGATACACATAATTATGATGGCTATCATTAAAGTTCAAGTTCACGCAATGCAAGTTAGGTTTTTAATTTTATTAATAATTAGTAATTCAGTGTATTGTTATTCGGACAGTGATTTAAATGAATGATATTTATTGACTCCACAAAACCACCCTGCTATCCTTCTCCAATTTTCCTTTTGTACAACACTTGGCAATACTTGTAGCATGTACCAGGTTTCGTACTTCCTAACACATACTCCAGTACATAACAACTGTGCAAACGATAAAGAAACAATAAACCAAATAGAAGACAAATTCAATAAACTTCAACTAAGATAGCTATTAAGCTTCCTAATGTAAAGAAAGTTTTTGCAATATACATTTTTCTCATTCCCACTAAACCAACTAGTGAAGCTACAACAGCACATACTTTTTCGCGTTATTTATATTGGCTCAGCAATATTATACCACTAACCTGCAAGTGTTACCAACCAGCAATTTTTTTCCCCATGCAAAACCCGAACTCAGGTACACAGCTTTAACTTGCCGTGGTTTTACCTCTACATGATGCAGTCGCTCTAGAGTAGTTTTTATTTTATTTTATTTATTTTGGAAATAATTTTCAGCAGAAATTGCTTTACAATAACACTTTTTCCCTTTTTTTTTATTCAAAAAATTACACAAGTCGAAAATGTCAAGTTGAAAATGTGATTTTTTAAAACAGATTTTATTTGAGGCAACAAGCTCTATCTTCAATTTTGTAGTTTTGAAATGAAACTTTTTGCAATTTTCAAAATACAGTATTCACCAGAAATGAGACTAGGACCATATTTTCTTACTGTTACTTTGATACAAAAGGAGAATATTTAAAGAAAAAAATTGAGTTATTTTTTAGACCAAAAGACTGAACAAGACTTGGTAAGTAAAAAGTCTGCAAACCAGAACATATTTTTCAATAAAGCTCACATACATTTAATGACAATGTTTGCACATCACCATAACCTTTATCTCAATGAATATTGCATAGAGACTCAATAATACTGTGAGTGCATACTGTGACAACTAAATGAAGCAATTAAACAAAAGAAATATCCCTGAAACTTTTACACATCTTACATGCATGAAAATTTAGAATATTGCAATATTCCCAGAAAAGTATTTCTTTGAAGACTACCAAATCAGACTGAATTTGACATTAGCATTTACATCCCATACAACAACCACTTTCCTTAAACAACTTGCAAGTCCAGGAAACATAATGACTGCATGTCAATGGTTTAATATACACAAGAAAAATGTGTAGAAAATACAGTTTGGCAATTGATTCTTCCTGTCAACAATACTTCTACACCCAAAAAAGCAAGGCAAAATTATCTACTACAGAATTTTATTTATTTATTTTGCTTATTGATGAAGTTTTCAACCATTGTGAAATGTTCATAAATAAAAACATTTTCTGGAGGCTAATTATAGTCTTTGAGACACAAAACAAGAGCAATACAATTAATTGTTGAAAGGTCATATATAAAGTCTTCACTGATCTCATGGACTTAAACAACAAAATCAAATTTCTAGTACTCATAAAGAGTCCCCACATACCTTTTAGTCCCGATACTAAAACGCGCCACGGTTGACGATGACCATAAGATGCAAGGTTCCCTCTCACTAAAATGTAGGGCATCGATCAAATTTGTATGCTAGAACAATCGATCAAAATTATAAGACATGGTACTTAATACAACATGAAACTTAAATAACGTGCTGTTTAAACAAAAACGATTTACGCGAACTGACATCCGTTTACACCCGATCATTAAAACACACCTCTCCGGACGGCAAAAATTCACCCACACAATTTTGAGAATTTAGATTTATCAAGCGATATCAATTTCAGGTTTGACACTACCACAAACAAGCAAAATTTCCTAATAACGCCTGCTGTAAAACACGAATAGTTTTCGAGTGATCTTAATATAGACACCAGTAAAAACAAGGACAGAAAAATCACTTCAAGCTATATTTATTACCTAATTCCAACAGGAAAATTTAGATAGTTTTTCGAAAATACAAAATACTTGCTTTGATGCTATGACACTGACAACAGGACGCTTTCCACACGCGTTGCACCTGCGCGATTTACTAAAGCGCGTTCTAATTAACTTCTCCGTGACTAATTCTATATGAGTTTTGACCTTGGTCTACGAAGTGTCAGTGGGGTAGTAATCAGTCCAGAATTCTCTGAACGAAAATGGATACTTTAAAAGAAAATCAAATTAAATGTTACAAGATTACATTCTGCATGAATTCTGTCAAGTTTTATTAAAACCTGAAGAAATTCAGGCCAAAATAAATTAACATTAATTTCAGTGAGAAGGATCGAAAAGTTCACAATGATCATGAATGTTCGTTTGGTTTGATGTATTAATATTCTGCTACTGAGGCTATACTATTTTCAAAATTGGTCAGCTCAGTAGCCCATGTAGCCCAGCAGTATTCACTGCTGATGATTGCTCCAACTTTATGGTTTGAAAAATGCCTAATATAAGGGCATATTGCAATGATTTGCTAACTAATGGCGCATAGTTGCATAAATTAGGCAATCTCGCCTTTTTCCTGAACATTCATTTAATTTTGACGGTTGTGTTAAAAATCTTGGAAGTCTTTATTTAATGTGATAATTTCAACCCTATGCAGTCGTAGTATATATACGAAATACTAATAATATATATTCATAATATCATGGACGAATATGATTGTTTTATGGTTTACTTGTAAAACTATGAATTATCACATGTGAAAAAACATATAATTTTAACGCAAGTGTACATTCTGCAGCTATTGACACAATGTATTTCATTTTCATTATTTCGTTTTCAGGAATCTCGTTTTGTATATGTGTGTGAAACCGTATTTTACTCACAATATTATCGTAGGGAAAACCTAATTGCATTGAAATAATAATTAACATGTACTATTAACTTTAGAAATCTATTAAAAATAAGTCATATTAAATAAACAATGTCATAATTATAATATAATTAAATAATAATCTAAATATTATTTCACTTCATGACAGTGTAATAGAAAAATGCTATATAATGTAATAGACACGTTTAAATAATTCATCATTAACTTGATTTAAAATGTTATGATAACGGAGAAATAATTTGTGTAATAATATATGAGAAATGAACCACGCTTGATGAAAAATTACTCATTGAACGCACTCGATAGGAAACGTGGTGTTGAAGTATCGACTGGGCAGTGAAAACGGAGGTGACGTAAAACCTGCGCAGGGGTGGGAAGGCCCTTTCCGGTGTGCTCTACAGGGTGAAGGTAGAGGAATTTGTTGGTTGAGTTCGAAATCTATTCCCATCTTCCAAAATGAGGATCTACAAGGATATATTTACCGGTATGTTTACTCAGATCGTGGTTTTCTTTAAATTTAAAGTATAATTTGTCAATGTTTCGATGGAAAAACGAGTTAAAAATGTAATAAGTGTCTTGGTGTTCGCGTGTGTCAAGCGTTCCAGACAGGCGTTATTGTGACATTACACATATCGACTAGAGTTAGCCTATGAATTGGTATGAATATTACAAGTGCAAGTGTTAAATTGTTCAACTTCTTCTTTTAGGTGATGAAATGTTCTCGGATTCCTACAAAATGAAGCTCATCGATGATGTTATGTACGAAATTTATGGAAAAGTAAGTCATAGTATTTAAATGGAAATTAGCTTACGCCTGCACATACTAATACCCATATTGTCTTAGATTTTATGGGAGCAAAGTGTGCGACATAATGTGCTTTGAGTTTTCGTAGTCACATTTTGTGAAAGAAGAGAACTCGTTAGCCAACATCTGTGAAGAAAACCTTTCGAATTTTTGACACTATTTTTTTGTCCCTTTTAACAGCTTGTGACTAGAAAGCAGGGAGACGTCGTTTTAGAAGGTTCCAACCCTTCTCAAGAAGAAGCTGATGAAGGCACCGATGAAGGTGTTGAATCTGGAGTTGATGTTGTACTCAACCACAGACTTTGTGAAACCTATGCTTTCGGAGACAAGAAGGGCTATACTGCTTACCTTAAAGATTACATGAAAAAGTAAGTTTATTCAATTACAAATGAGCTGCAAATTGTGTTAATATTCCTTGAAAATGGTATGAATTTTGGAGGAGTCATGTTACAGGACATTGTATAGGTTTTCATTTTTTAAGTAATTTTAATATTTTATATGGCACATCTTGTTAGTGTGAAAACTCAGATTGAGCATTTCAAATTTGTGCAATGAATTTTTGAGTTTATACGACTATTTTTTTCTCTAGTGTATTCGAATATGAACCGAGATAGTGTGTTAACTAGTGCATTGTTATTAGGCTTGTCCAGCGATTGGAAGAAAAAGCTCCTGACCAAGTTAGTGTTTTCAAGAACAACACCAACAAAGTTATGAAAGACATTCTGAGTAGATTTTCAGATTTACAATTTTTCACTGGTAAGTTAGGGTTTCTGAGGAATGTTAGATTATAATAATACTGTAATGCCATACAAGATCAAATGCTTATTAACATTGATTACAGGTGAGTCAATGGATATTGACGGAATGGTGGCCTTGCTGGAATATCGTGAAATTGATGGAGATAGTGTTCCAGTTCTTATGTTCTTCAAGCATGGTCTAGAGGAGGAGAAGTTTTAGATTGCAACTTTTTATGGATTATTGGTATGTTACAAATAAAACTTCAATGTAATTTTTATAGTTTTTAACTGTATACTTCTGGTGTAAGTGAACAATTTTAATCTGAAATCTTATTAAAAATCATATTATCAGAGGTTGATAGCAGCTTCATGTGTGTTCAGCAACTTTTACCAACTATTATTTGGGTGCATAGTGTGCCTCATATTTAAGGTTTTAAAATTTTCTGTCCAGACTTTGAACTAACAAGGGTATTTTAGGTAGCTGTGAATGCATTTTTTGCTGCTTAAGAACAAAATTTTACATTATTAACCCTCAATCAGTACTGTGGTTTGTGATTAGGTAGAAGGTATGGTGGGGTGGGATCCTAACCAACCTCATTTTGACGAGGGTTTTTTATTGAATCATGTGCAAAATGTTTCCAATTGTAATCACATTTTATTTATTTAATAACATCGATATTGTCAGTTAAACAGAATATTGTGAACACTGATTATTTTTTAAGTAATCTTGTAATAAAAGTAAAATGTACAGTCTATTACATAAAAAGTAAAAGCAGCTTTTAATGGAGAAAAGCTTGCAGTGAATACTTGGAATTTATAAAAAAAACATTAATGTATATTTTTAACCTACAAACAAGTCCTTGAATTATAACAGATCAATTATGTTTTGAATAAAAAATTTACTTTTTATTACAGAAATAAATGCACAACCACTCTTGTTGCATTCTGTAGATTTCCGAAAATCTATTTCAGATAAAGCGCCCAAAAAAATTTGAAAGCATTGTTATTCATTTTTAAAGACGGACTTCGTGTGAGAAGAGAAACTGATTTCCTAAAATCCATCACAAAACAAAATGTGGGCTGCTTTATGTAAATCACAAAACAGGAATTATGAAGAAAGGAAGAGGGCAGGACACTTACCAGTAGTTTCATCTTCTGATTCTGTAACATTTTGTTAAATCAGTCTGGCTTCATTGTCTTGAAGCTGACAGTTGATGTAGCAAATGGTCTATAATTTTATGAAAACTAAAAATTAGTCAATTTGGAGCCATTTTGGACTAAAATTGAGAAAAAGAAATTGTTTGGTAAAGGTTCGTTGGTTCAATAGTATGGTTGGGACAGATGTGACCCACAACACACCTCTCAGGATAAAACACTAGGGCAGGATGTCAAGGTTCCTCTCCTGTACCACTGTGACAGTGCTGGCATCTTCCGGAAGAGTGGCTTATAGGGTTCCCAGATCACCCGACACCATAAAGAGCAATGCAAGGGAAGGGGAAAATAATCATGCGGATGGGATCTGACCCCCCACAGTACCTATTTAGGGTTAATAAAGGTCATTTGTGAACATTACTGTTTGGTGTGTGATATATTTGAAGATGATAATCATGAAGGTACTTCAGAGAAAGGCAAGTGTTCACTATGGCAATTTCTGTAGTAAACCTGGAAATGCTGGCTGATAAGGGTTAAGTTTGCAACCAGTCTGTAAAGGGGTTGTTTAGAACTTAATATAAAAATTTTTGGAGAGAATTTGTTTCATTAAGTGATATTATAGTTCTTGGAATTAAAGAAGTATCCAGGAACCTGCTGAAACTGCCACCTTGGTCGAGTAGGATCTTACACTATCGATATTTTTTTTCTCTGGAATGGAACTGTGATCATTTGATTTTCCCATAGTATTGGGGTGTTGGGACCTTTCAGTATACTACGGTTAAGAAGGCCCAAGGGTAATGAGTAGGTACTGATAGTGTGAATAATGGGGAAATGGCAGAATGAAGGGCAAGGAAGCAAACCATATAAAACCACCAATTTTGATTTACAAATACCTCATTAGCAGAGGATCAAATCTAGTCAATATAGTAAGATTTATTTAGTCTTGCATTTGATGGGGGTTTTTTTGCTGTGGGGTTTTATCCAGTCAAGAGCTTGTCACTAGTGAAGGCACTATGGGGACGTTAAAGCTCCTGATTGGATGAAATCATGAACAGGTGATTAATGTAAAGTGCATGGTTAAATAAAGTGTATAGTGATGGGGTTTTTCTTGAGCTCTTCTAAAAGTGACCTCAAAGGTTGCCTCTCCCTGTGGTCAGTGGCTAGGCACATTTCATATATTCACTTGAATTATATAGACATAACATCCTGTTAAAATTGCCATTTTGATCATTCTGTATTAGAAGCACAAGACCAAATGTTGATTACGTATCTTCCTGTTTTAATATGGATTGCCAGGTTGTTGAACTATTGTTGCAATTGTGATTAATTTCTGTTAACTTCAGTACATCCATGAAAATCACTGTGTATTGTGTAATTGTTGCTAAGTTGTTAAAAGGGTGTAATTAATAAATTCTCACCATTAAATTTAACAGCAAAATTAGGTATGCATTTCCCAAGTTTGGATAACGTCTATTAAATGGTTACCTGTACTAATGGTAAATTGTCTGGGACCTTAAGATTACAAGGCTTCACTGTATATGTGAAGAAATTAAATGTGAATTGGAATAATTCACGTTAAAAATTGATCGTTTGGTAGGCAGTTACTTTTCTGTAGATTGATCAGTAATCGGTTGCGGAACTTCATTTTCAGTAAATCTTGTAACTTTATACACATTTCATGGATCTAATTTGCTTATAAACTAAAATTTAGCAAGTTTCTTTGAAAACTTCAAATATGTTTTGTGGATAGTAAATTCGGTACTAATACTATAGTTATTCAACACCCATTTATTTTCACTATGTGGCCATAATTCATATACTTATTTTGACTAAAGTTCAACTGATTGAACTTAAACTGCTGGCTTCCTATAACAATTATAATTGTGAACAAAATCAATAAAATTTTCACTAGTGGTTTATAAATTAATTTAATTTTTACTGATTTATATTAAATGTTCACCTAAAAAATAAAGTATACTGTCTTTATCCAAATATAAGGTCCCCCCTCCCCCAAATTTTGCAGTGGCTTTTAATAACACTTCATTTTTATCTGATTCTTATAATTTAATTAAAATAGAATTGCAAAATATCTTCAGGAGAATATTAAAACTTATGACCTGTGTTATCACTACTTTCTTATACCTTGAATTCGTCACTGTCTTTATTTTCTCGTCCATCATTATTTTTTTGTTCCTTGCATATTGCACTGTTTTTCTAGATGCTTTCAAAGTTTATTATGTTGAATGTGTTCTTAGTGTTTCATCTGATGTCACCTAAGATCATTCTGTCTCCAAATTTTCTTCCTTTCCCTTTTTGGATGACAGTCTCTGATTCTGTAATGGTTCTTTCACATTCTTTAACAGAATAAATTTAAAATTCAAATCGTTTAATGCTTGTGATCAAGTTGTGAACTCTAAACTGTTCTTTTGTTTCATGGGTAATGTGGGAGATAGAAAGTTTTCAAGTGTGAGAAGTTTTGCTAGAAAATATTTACCAATATTTGTGGTTGCTTGTAGGTGTGTACTTATATTAGTGATTTTTTTATCCTTCCTTCATTCAGTCCCTTGGAATACGTGGATTGCACTTGCAGGGCATCAGGCTGCCCATGTGGCCTTGTCGACTGTCCTATTCAAAAAGATGGGTCTGAATCGCCTGGCAAATTTGCAGTGGATGCCAAGGATGTCAATGGATATAATTATTACAGATACCCATTTCCCTGCATTGGCATACCTGGGCAACTTTCTCATGCGAGATCTACTTTTATGAATGAATATCAAGGTTTATTCCTTGACCAGTATTTTTGAATGCTATTAGAAAGTGCAGGGTCTTTTGTTTTTTAAATTTTATTAACTGGAGTATGCATAAGCTTGACAACAAAATGAATCCATAAATTTTCTAATTAATGATGTCTGCATATCATTCACAAGAATATGATAATGGTGCAACATAATCATAGTGCCCAAGGTGTACCATTAGTAAGAACAAATTACGAGTGTGATAAGATTTGCAAGGCCTGCCATAAAAGTAGCCACGGTGTTAAGTATTCTTAGAACCCTCCCACTGATTCCTTTGATTATTCTCAGGCACAGGGAATGCCTTGGAATTTCCACTTTAAATGTATAATTTTTAGGTTATCTGTATTTTTAAAATTTTCGTGAAGTGTAATAAAAGCAGTTAATTAAAACATTTACGGAGATTCTTTTATCAGGATTACAATATTTATATAAAAATTGGTCATTGGTTTCACTGAAGTATAAAATGTACTGGAACTTGTACGGGGAAAATGCTGAAATATCAAGAAATTTTGAAATTTGTTCAAGGAAATAATGGTGGCCTTAATGGACTTATGTACAAATGCCTTTCCTGAAGAAATGTTCATGTTCCAGAGTAGTGGGAGATTATTGTACAAGCTAATTAGCTGTCACATTTTTAAACAAAATATTAATATTTGTTCATTCTGAAAACCAAAAAGTGATAAATCTTTGCTTTTTTGCTTGAAATTAGTTTGCAATTCCCTTTCTCTTCCCCAAAGAATTATATTGCACAACTATTAATTTGCTGTAGGTCTTGGCTGTGGTACAAGAGTGGCTTGAAATTACAATATACATACACTCTAGTAATCAGATGGAAAGTTTTCGACTGGAAACTAATTGATATGACGAAGAAACTTGATCTGACAGTCAATAGCTTATGCCAGTGGTAGTTATATTACAGCATGACTTGAGATGTAGATTAAACATTTTGTTTCAATCGAGGATATTTTATGAATAACCAATAGTGTTAGTATTTATTCATAGAGAAAAGATTGTGAAGGCTTATAACAATACAGGACTGTGGTTGGTGTTAACATGCAATCCATTTTAATTTTAACTTAAAACTCCAGGGTCCATGTGAATACAGTTTACTGAAAGTGCATGTTTTAATACCATTCACATGTTTTGTGTGTATGGCGCTAGACATGCCACAGGAAATTGCTTGTGCATTTTTTTGAACAACTGCAAAAGTGTTTAACTCCACGGGCAAAACAGTTTTTTGCTTTTGTTGCTAAATAATTATTTTTGTTGCTTGTTGCTAAATGGAATTTTTTGTTGCAGAGATTCTACCAAATGAGGATGAGTGAGGTGACCTGCGTTTAAAAAATCCATTTTGTCTTCATGCAAATTTGGTTTTACATCAGTTATACATTGCTTGAGACAGCCTTTTAAGTGTAAATAATTATAAGGAGAGCTACAGGGCTTTGTATATTTATTTATACTGGAAGATGGGAGAAGATATTATGCCTTTCTTGGATTCATAATCTGCCAAGATTAAAAATGGATAAGCTTGAGATTGTTTTGTCTGAATGTTATCCATGTCTGAATAAATGATTTTTGTAACTTACAATTTGTTTTATTTTGATTGTTGCGACAATGGCATCATACATATAGATTGTATAGTATAATCTTCAAATTCTACAAATAACAATACCCTTTGTTAAGTAATCTTAGTTGAATACAGCACAGCTTATTGTTTGAAAGCATTCAGGATCAATACTAATGAAAGCTAATGTATTGCAAAATTTGGGAATTAGTAGAGTATCTTTTTATGGTTTGCAAAACAATATTTCTAGTTCACGGATTAACCCCAAACTATTAGGCTATTACACACTTTCATTGTACTTCATTGGACTCTATCTGTGCTCAGATAAAAAGTAAAGCTACCTTACTATAGTTCATTCTAATATCTTTCTGCTGCCAGTTCAACACAGGTGGTTGCCAAATACTCTTAGGTGTTTAACAAGTTCAATGTGGTCTACCTCCCATGCTGCTTCAAGCTTTGCAATGTCACCTGGCATGTTGAATGATCTGAGAAGGAATATTTTGAAAACTTGTACATTAAAATAGTACCATAAAGATGCAAATAATTTTTAGTAGTAAAATTTAATTCATTAGAGATTTGCAGAATAAAGGATTTTGGAATAATTTCAGTAAAAAATGCCCCAAAAGACGTCAAAATTTCTTTCCTGTTCATATATGTACGATTAATATAATACTAAATTATATTAAAATGAAAATTTAGTTTGTCTTAAACCTTCAGGGGTGAGTTTTCACAAATTGATGAACAAATGTTTATCATTTTTGCTAAGAAAATACTGCCGAACTTGCAAAGGGTCTTCAGCAACAAAATTAATCACGAGACTTTTACATAAACCTTATATTTGTTTCCGGAACTACTTATGAAATTCTCAAAATAGTATCAAGTAAAAAATTAATATTCGGTCATTTTGAGTGAATTTCCTGATTAAGACTTTTGCACTTGCCATTATACACCATTATCTCTTAATGCATTGTTGTGCCCCGGATCTTTACCAGATATTTTTCAAAACGGCCAAGATAAAGCCACAATTCAAAACAAAAATTCATAATTATTGGCCAATTTCCTTGTCTTTTTTCCCAATAATATTTGAGAGCCTTCTCACGTATGAGTGTAACACTTTCTCAGTGTGTTCAAATTGCCAACATATATTTTGGAAATTAAATTACGAAATCAGCCGTATTTTCTTAGAGATGTCGCTTCATCCGTAGATCAAAATGAAGCACCTATTGTAATGTTTTAGATCTTTTGAACAGCATTTGACGTGATTGATCATAGCATTTTACTTTCAAAATTATCTGCGCATGGAATTTGTGGCATTGCTCTAGCACGTTGCATCACGTGATGCTAACTGAATTTGTCCGAATGGCTTTGAGTATCAACTAGTTAATTGTTGATTCCCAATACGAGTTTCAATTGCAGCGCTAGCTTTTCAAATCAGTGTTTTGTTAAGGGAGATTAAAATATACGGCTGTAACAATAGATAATCGTTTGGGAGTTCGCCTAGGTGAAACGAGCGTTGATTCTCAAAGCCTGATTTCTGGGAAAGGTATTGAAAAGTATAAATAAAATATAAGAGATGAGTTTTATTGAAACATGATTCAAATGAGTACTTCAAAAGAACCAAGAACAGACGCGCTTTTCAAAATCAGCCATTGGCCATTGTAATGATTTGTGACAAGGCCGTGAAAATCAAAAGCCGTTTCTCAGAACAACAGCACAAAATAACATTGTTTATCAAGAAATACAATCGAGTATAATCAGCAGTCCCTTCTCTAACCTGTAGACGAATAAAATGGGCTCGGCTAGAAGGTTCATTTTTTGAATTGTGGCAGTCAACGTACTAGATTGGTTGTCTTCGTATCTTGGGTACGACACACCCAAGAAATATACTCTCTGCGACACACGGGGGAGGGCCCCCCCCATTTTTCCACTTCTTCCTTAGTTCTTCCGGGGCATAAAGCATCTGCAGAGGATGTCACTCTTACTCGGTTTTCTGCTGTATGGATGATTTATTTCCACATCATTCCAATCTCCCGGATCTCTCTTTCCTCTGTCCTCCATGTTGTTCTTGGCCGACCTTGGCTTTGAACTCCCTTGTGGGTTCCAACATTGTGCTTCTTTCTCAATTAATTTTTTCACTGTCTATTAATTTTAACTGACTTTCAAGTAAAAATATTTTCGGATAATCATTGAAAGGAATTAAATCGTATCGCAGCATGAGCTGGTTTTAGTCTGTGTCATTCTACACAATCTTATATGGTAATAAAAGTGAATTCAAGAACTTCAAGTCAAAAATTCAGCATCGATTTCTCAAATAGGATTGTATGAATAAATGCGAAATATTTACAGGTTCTTCTTCAGAATTTGACGCAGTCATTGTTAAGTTTCGTAAAAACTAATGCAACGCAAATGCAGAAAATATATAATTTAAATAATATGCTGGTAGATGCACCACGGCGCTTATTTATCGCCTGCCAAGACTGCATTTCGATACTGTGAGTCAGTGGACAATGCAGGTAATGTAAAATGTTCGAAGCAAACAATTGAAAATTATTGATTTTAAACGAAAAATAAAGATATTGAAATTTTCAGTTCCTACATTTCTTTGCAGTTGATGTGTTTTCTGTACATCTGCATATTAACAAAATCAATGTTCGTGGATAAATTCTCCTTAATTTTGACATCCTCGGATATAGTAAACCAAAAATGTCAGTCCCCAGAAGTTGATTCTAACCGGAGGCAACTTTATTTTACATTACAATGGGAAAATACTTCAAAAATATGACAAAATAAAGAATTTTACTCAACGCATTCGTATATTTTCACTTTCTCACTTTTTCAAAAATTGTAAACGCGCAGTTTTTGGTGTCTCTAACACTCTGTGTTCATGCTAGCACTACCGGATCACAGAAAAGTTAGTCACTACACTCGGTGACTATTGAATCCCTATGTTTCGCGGAGTTGACACATTGTTTCTTTTGAAGATTCGTTAAAGAAAATAGTTTTACATGGGCAACGGCCTAATGTTTTCCGTCTGCCTTCTACGCTTCGGCATTCCAAATATTAAAAACACTAGGAAATTTGTAATGGACAGAATTTATTTAATCATAATATACGTATGTTCGTTGCAATTCTAAAGAATATGATACATTTCAATAATACATGCTTTCAGACTATTACATTCAATTTAGGGTATGGCAGGTATGGATGATACGAATTGTTACAATTTAAATCAGCTCACATTTTGTACACTTTATTACTAATATACACAAAATGCACCAATATCACCCGTAAACTGTTCTTAAGCGTTTTTCTGTAATAAGTTCATTTTCAATTGGTTCCGAAAATTCTCTCCCAAAATCTAAACTATATTTGATTATTTCCACTTCCCTATTTTTGTTCCCTAATTTTTAAAATGTTGAAAACTCGACAAACTCAATCTAATTTGTATTAACTTTTACTTCTGCAATTTCTCCATTAATCCTTTTGTAGGCGAATATATATATATATATATATAAACAGCAAAAGGCGACTTTTTTTGTTTGTTTAGGCGAATAAGGTCTTAAGAATAAGTCGTTAGTCACATTCATTGGAAAATCGGTATTTGCACTATTAAAAACGTAACTATAACAAGCCGAATGTACTAAGTTAAATGTTTTCAGTACTCACAGATTTGTTCTCTCCGTATTCACTTGTTCCTCAAATTTAACAAGTTTGCCACAACAAACCACGTTTCTGGACATTTTTTAGAATCTTCTGGCCGTATCCGAAAACAAATTATTAGTTCTCCACGAGGAGAAAGAGGCGCGTCGAATGATTCATCATATGCCTCGATTGGTGCATGTACATGCTTCGAATGACACCTCATACGTTTCAATTGGTGCACGGGAAGTGATTTAACCATATGACGAATCCGCATTCACGCATACTCACAGTTACTCAAATACTATGCAGGGACTAGTTGAATGTGGCGTCGCCGACACCGTGAACTGTTTTCAAATTATTTTTATGTGTTGAAAATTTATGTCATCCATAGCTTTGTTCAAGTAAATTATTAAAATCTCTAGCACAGGTCATACCAATGAATCGTAGTTGCTATTAATGTTTTACTCCTGTTCAAAACTTTACAATAGCCTTGCATGTTACCTCCAAGGGGGATATGAACCAATAGTATTGCAATTTCAAAAAATTTAAACGTCGTAAAAATACTTGCAGGTATGAATGATGCTGAGAGGTTAGAATTTAAGATAGCTGCATTTTTTGCATTTTGCTTATCTGCACAAACATTCACATTAAAATCATCTGTAAGCTGTTCTTCAGCGATATTCTCTGATAAGATCATTCTCAATTAGTTCCGAAATGCTGTCGCAAAATTCTACAACCACATTTATTCTTCCCCGAATTTGATTAACTCTTCCATATTTATGATGCCTAATTTTTGAGGAGATGTAAACTCCACAAAGTCAGTCCTATTGTGTTCACTTCCACTTTTACAATTGATCTGTTCATCGTTTTATAGGCGAATCTACATACATTTAAAAGGGACTGTTTTTTGTATGTTTGTGAATAAGGTATTAGTTCCGTTTTAATAAGAATAAGCTAGTTACTACTCACATTCATTTCAAAATTGGTATTTGCACGCTTAAGAATGTAAATGTGAGAAGTCGAATTAAGAAAGTAAATGTGCATCTGTAGCATTAAAACAGTTAGGTTTTCTCCGTATTTACCTGAAGTTCTTCAAGTTCAATAAATTCCAAGACAATAGTGTTCTTAGGTTTTTGCAAATGTATTTTTACAAATACGTTAATACGGATGCAAATTAAATGAAATCTGCCGCGCGGCGATTTCTTTGTCGCTTTCAATGTAACCTACATAGATCTGTTTGGGTGGCATTGGCGTAATTCGTGGCCAACTCACCAAGATAATAAGTCTAAAACACGCCAAAACACGTTCTTGGAAATTTCTTAGAATAATCTGGCTGGAACCGAAAACATGTTATCATTTCCCTCCAAGACATCGAGACGCATCGAATGACACCTCATACGTTTCAATTGGTGCACGGGAAGTGATTTAACCATGAGTGACGTATTAGATTTAGATTTATTTAGTCAAAAAAACAGTAAAAAAACTATGTGAGGTAGGGGGGAGAAGATTATCTGCGCATGTTTTCTTGAGTTCCAGAATCCCTCCCCGTCATTTTAACTATAAATAGTTGAAAATCAAGTAAACGTTTAACATAAATAAAAATATATTTTAAAAATCGTAAGATTACCAATATTTGTAGAATAGTCATTTACGTTTCCGAGTCATAGAAAACTTATTTGCATCAGTATACGAATTGCAAGTATGATTTTTCTGTATTGCTAACAAAATAGCAACTCGTCCTTATCTCTACTCTTACCACTACAAGCAAAAGGAGAGTTCAACAAAACGTGCGCATAGTGACGCTACATTTACGTCTAGAAGCAAAACAAGGGGCAATCTCAGCATTTGCTCAATGGATCAAGGAAACTGGACAAAAACCTGATCGAAGTCGACGTATCTGCACACACGCACTCTCACAATTGCTCAAATACTGAATAGGGATTTTTTTTCTCAAAATACAAAAAAGTAAATATTTTATAATATAAATTTGAAGATCCTCGAAATGAAATCTCTCTCTCTCTCCCCCTTTCTTTCTCTCTCTCTCTATATAATATTATATTATATTATATTATATTAAATTTGGCCTTACATTGCTTCTCTAGACTCCCGCCTTTGTCCCTCTTTCCAACATTTACTCTTTGTCACTTCGAACGTGATGCACTATCTGCGCCTGCGCAGATGCATCAAAGTGCTGCGAAACATAAACTGGGAATGCGCCAACGAGTTAGAGATCTCTAACTCGTTGGAATGCGCAGCAGATCGACTGTGTTTTACGTTCGGTGGCACAAACTCCCTTTTGACCATAGAGGAGAGACTCACCGCTCTTTCCACCACCAATTATGGAGCTCGCCAACACTTCGATTTCGAGTTGATGCATGCGCAGTCGAGTAGTCGAATTCGATTTCGAGTTGGCGCACCCGTTATTCATATCGATACTGCTGTCGATTGCTTTAACGCTTCGAGGTGCAAACCTCCCTAAAGAATGGACAGGTGACATACGTGTGGCGTTGAAGGTGTCTTGAAATTGATTGACTGGCGGCGTAAACAATAATTTTTTTCATAGTAAGAAATTACTGTGACCTTTAGATGCAATTGTGAATCGTTATGGAGTCGGACGGAAAAAGCAATGGAGATGCAAGTATGTCCACCTCTAATTCTCTCATGGGTACTGCTTCATATTTCGCTGCGCGATGTTCGAATAAATGTATAATTATGTGTTATAGAAGCCGGATCTCCTCCTGAAAATGTGGATGATCCATCACAACCGGGTAAGAAATTTTAAGATTGTTACCAAACTTTTTTAAATATTATGAAACCTTGTTTATGTTGTACTAATTTGGTTAATGGCAATTTTCATTTTCAGCTACCAACGGTGCTGGAGACGATGATGATGAGAAATCTGGAGAGATTCTTATAATAGATCCAGATACTGAGGTGAGAAGTTTTTGAGGGACCAGACATTCCTTTGTGTGAAGTTTATAGATTATTTCATGGGAGTTTTTGTAGAGGGAACAATGAATATCCTATGATGTGAAACTTTATCTGATGATGTTGAAAAGTAGTAATTATAAAGTTGCATTTAAATCAATTATGAATCTGGTAACTAATAATTATGTTATTCAGGTTCAGTGGTGAAAAGTGAGCGATACTTACTTCCGTAAGTACCATAAAAACTGGTAGATTTTGAACAGTGTAAATTGTAATGTTTTGAGTATTTCAAAGTGTTCTTTTCATGAATGCCTTGTATAACATCTCATTTTGCCTTAAGTGTTTATTATGCATTGTGTAGAGATGAATTTGGATTATTGATATTGAAATAGTAAATACAGTTTTTTAGTAGGAAATTTTTTGGAAATTAAATGGGGGAACAATAAAAATTTTGTTCACATCATCTATTTTGTCAAAGTGGTAAATTAAAAGAAGTTAAATTTTCATTTAATTTTCACGTTTTTGAGTTCTGTTACTATCAAAATTACATTGATGAACTTCATTTTTACATCCTTCTTGAAAATTGTGTCAATTTTACCTGTGGATCTTGTGCAGAATGATGTGTGCTCCTCATTAAAATTGGTGACGGCTGATGTAAGGTACGAATGTGTAGGTGCACTGTTGTGTTTATGACCATAGAAAAGTCTCATGCCATTTTTGAAGTGAAGACAGTGATAACATGTTTTTGTTAATATTAGTGTTTCACTTTGTGATAAGTGTCATCTTTAGCTGATTTTATTGACAGTGTGAATTTTATGAACTTAACTCTGTAAATTTAAGACCTGTTTTTTTTTAGGAACTGGATTTAAATCATCATCGGATTCGACGTCTTGAAAACCTGGAACCTTTGACCAAAATTGAAAGGTTATGGTTGCGCTGGAACTTAATAAAGAAGATAGAGAATGTAGAAACTTTGGTAACTCTTAGAGAGTTAGAACTGTATGACAATCAGATCACTATATTGGAAAACTTGGATACCTTAGTTAATCTTGAGTAAGTTTATTTCTCCAGTGTAAGAGGTTAAGGAGTAATAGTTCAGTAGATAAATAATTGCGTCACATTTATGTATTTTATTATGAATTATCATCATCATCATGAACACTCTCGGTTTAGGAGCGGTGCTCCTGTCCTGTTAGTGGGTAGTAAAGCTGTATTCCTCCATTCTGGTGTCATCTTCTTGTCTGTCTGCCTCTATCCTTTTTGCCATTCAGTCTATAATTTATTGCCATCTGTGGTAGATGTTTTGTCCATTGTTTTCACGTGTTTTCTCGATTCCCTTTGGTAATTTTTGTTTTCTTCTGCTATATTTTCAGTTCTTTCTTAATTGTTTGAATTTTATCTCTTCTTGTTACTCCTTACACTGACCTTAGAAACTTCATCTGAGCTACTTCTATGCTTCTGTGGGTGATCTGGGCTGTCCGGGAGACGCCGTGTCGAAGGCTACGTTGTTGCCGACGTTTCGACCATCCTGTCGTGGTCTTCCTCAGGGCTGGTATTGCTCAAGCTAACGAAGTAGCTAACGGAGCATGCTAACAGAGTAGCTATGTATCAGAATTGTTTACCTGAAGACTGTTGAATGTCATATGCTACGCTATATTTCTGCCTTAAATTTTTTAAGCGTTTCAAGTGTCTTGAATGAGAATAAATTTTTATAAGGGGTATGTTATAAATGAATAATAAATAAATGTTATTGTTCATATCTTGGTTTTATAAGTAACAAACATTAATGGTAACAATATTCCTTACTTTATTTCACTTTATATGGGCAAATCTCAATGAGGTATATTTTTAATAAGCTTTTGAAACTGTCTTTACTTGTTTTAATATTATTAGGTAATTTGTTATAGAGTATTTATTCCTTTTCTGTAGGGTTCTTTGTTTGTTGACATTTTATCTACATATATCTTGTGGTAGTTTAGCTGACCCTGAGTATAGAGATTGTATACGATATTGTTTTGTATGGAGCACACATAAGTGTGTGTTCTCATTAAGAGCATTGTAGTATATATACAATGCTACTACAGTTAATATTTCAAATTCTTATACATTTTTGCAAGATTGTTTGGGTTGTAGATTAAAAATGCATCTGGTTGTTTATTTCTGAAGAACCGTAACTCTGTCAATATTCCTATTACATGTTGCCCCATATTTCTTTACCATATTGTATATGTGAATGAATGATTCCCTAATATATTGCTATGAGCTAACCGTTGTCATGCATCTTTTAAGATTTCTCAAAATGAACATGTTAGTATTTTGACACTGATATTGTTGTTTATTTCATGGTTTCAGTGTCGGAAATGTATTATTTTAGTTTTGTTTGCATTTAGATGTAGGTTGTTATTTCTCGTATATTTATATATTTGTTGTAATGCCTCTGTCATATTATTCTCCAATGTTCTTAGATGTTTATTGTCACAAATTATAGTTGTACCTCTGCATATGTTTTTGTCATTTCAGTGTTAATGGGAAATCATTGACATATAGCAGATATTGTAATGGTCCCAATACTGATTCTTGTGGAACATTAGAGGTTATGGTTTGATCTTTGATTGTTTTATCAATGCAGTTGTCAGTTTTCCAAAGTATTTGAACACTTTGACTCTGATCTGTTAATCATGACTTGATTAGTTCAAGCATATGACCCCGTATCCCTAAGTGTTCCAGATTTAGTAGTAATAACTTGTGATTTTACACTGTCAAGCTTGGGATTACGGTCTAAAATGTTCGGCAGTTGCTTTTCAGGTTATTTTGCAGATGGTGAGTATAGGCTATGATATTAACTGCAGCTGTATAGTGGATTATTTCTCCAAAAACCATGTTGAGTCCAGATTAGTATCTTCTCTGCAGCAATAATTTTTTCAAAAAGGTTTTGCAAAGCAGGAGGTACATGTTAACTGGGTCTTTAGTTTTTGAATTTCAGATATATTAACATCTTGTACATGGGTCTCACAATACTAATTTTTAGGCAATACTAAATCTGGCGTATATACTCACTAATGAACTATTATTAAGTGCTGTGAGATGTTAAGGTTAATGTTTTTTTGCATATTTGGTCAATGGTGGAGTCTATATTATCTCTCATTTATCATAACTGTTATTTAAGATGATCTCATTTGGTTAGAGGAAGTGGAGTCACAAATTTTAGTTTTTTAAACACAGGAGTGTTCTTCAAACACAATGGGTATTTAAAAGGAATTGATATTATAGAAAAATGTAAATGATCTTGGCTGTCACTTGGACAGCCAAGATCATTTGCATGAAACCTACAACTTAAGTTATTGAAAAAATTTTATTGTTTATAATTAACATTTATTGTTGTAATAATTACACAGGTCTGCAAAACGTTTTTTGGTAAACTGTTTCGGTTTAGTTGACTGTTTCTTATGTTTTGGAGTGGTCTGAATCATAGAAAGACAACCGTTTTGTCTTGGGACATCAGGTTTTCAAAAAAATGCATGATCATAGTTTAAAAAAATGTCCTAATTCAAAAATTTTATTGACATAAAAATATTAACTCATTTGTACAGTTGACGACACAAGTAACACCACTCTGAATCGGATTGCTTATGAAATCATCGTTTTTTTAAATCTGGACTTATTTTTGAGCTTTTATTCTTGTACTGGCTTCCGAAAGATTCATGTTCATCATTCAACTGTAGTCAGCTATCATCGTATCACTCCATTTCCCTTGATTAATGGTGTTATCATGACTCAGAGCGAAGTTGCTCACCTTTCACCAAGGAGTTCCAGGTTCAATTCCTGGAATAGCTCATGTGAAATTTATTCCAACAAAAGAAGTCTGCTTGCTTCACTGGGGCTAGTCCAACTCCTGTGAAGTGTCCTATACCCTACCTCTTTCCTAATTCCTTCCAAATTCTGGCCGCTGGGTAGTGACACAGGGGCGGTGACAAGTGGTGTAAGAGGCGTGTACACGGAGATGCTACCTGGCGGTCCTCTTGGCTAACTGACTGACGAGACGAAAATACATAAATACAGCGCCCTCTGGAATATAGGGATATTAATTGGGGATTACTCCGAAAAAAGTGCTCAAGGCTCAATCAGGAGCTAAGAGATGCATTGCGTTGATTAAATAATGAAAAATAACTAAGATGAAGTCGTAGGCTTCCGCGACCAGAGTCATGTGGGTGATCTGGGCTGTCCGGGTGACGCCGCGCAACTCAGCCTTCGACGCGGCGTCACCCGGACAGCCCAGATCACCCACAATAACTAAGATGATACGACGCAACAAATTAAAATAAAAATGATTCCTTGTTTCCTTTTCTTTTATACCTTGATGGAAGTAGTTGACTCTGCTCTTCACTCGCTGCTCCTAAATTTTCAGGAAAATGGTCAAAGTGTGAGTTGAGAAAATGGACTTTTGAGCTCATGTGACATTGTCTGCACTATTTCCTTGTCCATTAGTTCTTTTCTGTTTTCCCAAAAACTTTTTGTGACCCCAGGAAAGGAAACCCATGCTTTTTGATTTGGAGTCATTGAATTGTTGAAGTCTTTGTCAGGTATGAGTTTTCTAATATCTGGCCCAACAACTTCCTCTTTTAGTTTACCCTCCGATAAACTTGGAAACTTGGACCCCGAGTACTTGAAGCATTCACTATTGTTGGGAAATGCCTTAAAGTTGCTTCATTATTCCTAATTTTGTATGTAGAGGTGAAAATAAATACTTCTCAGGGGGTATCAATGTTTCCCTGAGGACATTCTTTTCACCAGGAACTAGCCATCTTGATTTTTGTTGGTCTCTTCTGTCCCATAGAAAAGTAGGGTTTTTGGTGCAATGCATATATACTTGAGAAGACCAAACTTTATCTTGGTCATAAGGTTCTAACTTAGAATAAACCAAATAAATTTTCTTATCAAAATCTGTAATATTGAACTGTTACTTTTTCACCATGAAGTCTCCACTTACGAAACAGAAATTGTCAGGCGAATTTATATACAATCCTAGAGGTATTGCACAAATTTTGAATCACACAGACAATAGCTGGATAAAGACTGAAATGAAATAAAAGATTGTGGAGGAATCAGAGAACAAGTTAATTCATGCATGTGTGGGTAGGGCTTAGCAAGCACACTCAACAATGCAGTGATTCACATCAGGACCAATACATATGTGCAGTACTTGATTTCAGGCAGAACAGCGTTTTGGCACCTTGGGCATAATTAATAAATTATATTGTAAATGTATCACTATTTCTATTAAATAATTCATTTGGGGGGCGTTTTGGGACCTAAAATTTTATATATCAAGCACTGCATATGTATATTTTCATGTTTTTGTGATCCCTGGCAGTGAATATAAATTTGTTTTTCTATGTTAGGTCTTTTTCCAAAATGTGATGAATTCGAAATTTTAGCAATATTCTGCTACCCGTTTGAACAAGTTACATTTCGTTTGCAAAAGAACCTAATATCTCAGGAAGAAACTATGGTAAAATGTCATGGTACGTCACTTTCAACGTACTTAAAAACAAAAAACACAAGAATCACATCAAATTATAAAAACAGCTTTTTGATTGCAGACCTTTGTTATTTATTGGTATTAAAGTGGTAAGAATACAGATTTATAGTGTTTTCCTTATGATTCAGGGTTTTGGATGTTTCTTTCAACCGGATTCGGGAAATCAAAGGACTGGAGAATTTACTGAACTTAGAAAAGCTGTTCCTGTGCGCCAATAAGATATCTCGCATTGAGAATGTGAACCACTTGCAAAAACTTACACTGCTTGAGTTAGGAGATAACAAAATCAGGGTAATTATTTTTTAATCATTGTTTGTTTTACGGTTGTATATTCTTCACAAAAATAATTTTCTCTTTTAGTTAAGATTTTGTTTCTAGTTCAGACTTGTAACCTGTAATAAAATCATCGAGAATTGTTATGAAGGATTTTCATAAGTACACATTCAATTAACTGTAGGCTATCTGGAGATTCTGACTTAGTTCTCATGACTTATGCATAATCTAACCAGACTGCTTACAGGTTTTGTGTACTCTGAAAATATTGTTTTGGTGATGTGATCTAGTGAAAAGTATTTTTGGTTTATTGTTTTAAAATAGCTATTTTGTAAACAAAATTGAGCTTATTTTATTATGACCTTCATTATTTCAATTAAGTGAAATGAATTAAAAATTGTTGATGATTCATTAAGACTGCATAGTTTGATCTATTTATATATTTTTGAAGTGTATGTTTTTCATAGTATTCTGAAAAAACTCATGAGACAATGTATTTTGTAAATTATTTCGACAATTTATTTGATGTAGCGATTCACATAATTTCTATTGACTTCACTTTGTCGATTGAGCCTTATGTTCATTCAGACAAATGTGATCAACATGTGTAAACATCTGGTAACTAGTTAATCATACAAGCTACATCAACTTTTTTTACTTATTATTTTATCTAGAAAGAGTAATGAAATAAGATTATATAAATTTAAAAATTGTGGAACTTCTTCGTCACTGTGGTATACCTGGGATAATTTTTCACCAATCAAATTCAACGAAATATCTTTGTTACTATTGTTAACAATTTTTGATATTTGTAGGATTAATGAAAATAGTCTTTTTTAGTAGTGTTATGGATGAAAAAAGTTGTTTTACCAATAATGTGCTTGCTTGGGTACTAGAATTTATTGTGAGAAATAGTATCTGCTTGCCCCCTACAATTCTGAATTACTTGTTTGTTTTGTAGAAAATTGAGAATTTGGAAGGACTTGATAACTTGACCAATTTATTTCTGGGCAAAAACAAAATAACAAAAATTGAAAATTTAGGGTCTTTGAAGAAACTGGAAATTCTCAGTTTGCAGGTGAGTTTCATGAATTCCGTTAATAATTGTAGATTTGTGGATACTTCTAATTCTTAGAAGGATCTTTCATTTTCCTTGGCAGAAGAATAAAAAATTATATTTGATTATTTCACCACCTTAAATTGTTTCATAATACCTCTATTTTATTTAGTGATAATCCTATCAGACTTTTTCCCTAGAAAAAGTAAATATATAAAGAATGAATGATAAGGTGGTACGAGAGTAAAGTCGCCAATATTTTTTTTAGCAATGTGAAATCCTTGTAATCTGCTACACTTACTCTGTTTCTGAACATCAATTTGTATCATACAGCTATGTTTACTGAGAATATGTTTATCCCTTGTTAACTTTTTCCCCAGAGCAATAGGCTTACAAAAATAGAAGGATTGGAGGAACTCACCAAATTAGAACAACTTTATCTTTCTGAAAATGGATTCTCTGTAATTGAGGGACTAGAAAATAACTTGGAACTGACTACTATTGATCTGGCTGTAAATCAGATTCCAACCATTTCTGGTGTAAAGCATCTTCCTCACCTACAGGAACTTTGGGTAAATACGCCATATAATAATAATTACTTAATAAAAAATGAAGACTACAATAGTAATTTTTTTCAGTAATAGTGGTATTTTCGTATTTTCTAAAATGTGTATGGCCTTTCATTTCAGCTTAACACCAATCGTATTGAAAATTGGAATACTGTAGAAATACTCACGTCCAACAAAAGTTTGGTGACCGTTTACCTAGAGCACAATCCTATAGCCAAAGATCCTGCCTATCGGCGGAAGCTTCGTCTTCTCTTACCTTGGTTACGTCAGATTGACGCCACTTTATGTCGGTGAGCATTTGGGTAGATCGTATGGAGTCCTCAGATATTGTGACTATCACCATTTCTCCTAGATTTGTAAGTGACAACATCTAGCAGATATTTTAGTTATCTGCATTCTTCCATTGTATCTCCAAGAAACAGACTGTAATTTGAAATGTGGCCATTAATCCTGAATTGTTGAATTGCTAAGAGAAGTAGTTCATACCAGAACTTGCATTTTGTTATGTATACTTCAATTACCATTTTTCATCAAAAACAAACTGTTTTTGTGAATTTGTTTTTGTAAAAACATCTGTTACTAAATGTCGAATAAATATAATGTATGTTTTACTTAGTTTTTTTTTGTTTTTGTGATCCCTCTTTGATGAATTGTCATTTGAGTTCTGGAAGTGAATTGCTTTCAGTGATTATTGATCCAAATGTGATGTGTAACATAATGCATTTGACTTAAAAATTGAAACTTACATTTCCAATGTTTCTTTGTCAAACCGTTTTTTAGTATTCATTTTCAGGAAAAGTGCAACCTAAGTAGAGTTCTAAATAGTTAAATATAAATGGTCTTGTACTGTTAAACATTGTGTAAAACTTTTATTAACCCTAGCACACTAGAGTTACATTTGGTACTTCTCATAGCTACTTTTGTGTACATTTAGGTTCTTAAGCTGCGGTAGGGCTGGACTACCCATTGGACAAACTAAATGTGTGAGAAGTACCTACTCCTAGAAGCCAGTTTGCCTTGCTTAAGTCAGTTCCATAAAAAACTACAGAATTAAATATACGACTTATATATATATATATATATATATATTATATATATATATTATATATTAGTATATATAGTATATTATACATATAAATATATATATTACATGATAGAATTAGATATGATAATAGTATATACATATCTATAATATATATACATATCATATATATATATAATATAGATATATAGATATAGAATTATAGATATTACATAATACATATAATATACATATACATATATAATATACATATATATATTATATATACTAGTATATATAATATATAAATATAATATATATATAATATATAAATATATATATATATATATTAGGAACCTAAGATATTAATAATGTTTTGGACATACAGTGAAACCTGCTCAAGTAGCCACCTTAATTAATCAGTGACCTCCATTAACAACCAGTTTGTCTTAAAACTGAATGATTTTTCTCGAAGACACTTGTAAATATTCCCTTTTTTCAGTGGCCAACAGGGAAGCACATTTAGATGATTCAGCAGTCACTTTAAGTAATTTTGAGCTGTGGAATAATAATAAGTGGTTGAGATTATTGTTGATTTAATTTCTTCCTGCAGTGAGATGCAGTGAGATTATTTTGAAGTGACACATAGAGTGAAACTTTTCTTCCATGAGAATTAATTTTTGTTTCATGTAGCATATTTTAATAAAAATCTCTAAGTGACACAACAATGTGTTTGCTTTGCCCATTTTACAGCATTCCAATAGTTTGCTACCTTGTACTTCTCTTCTGTGGAAATTTGTTAAGGACTCTCAAAGCAAGCCACGTGCATGAATCCGATCTGAAGGTCATTCGCTAACTCCATCAGATTGATATGTTGTAATGTTTCTAAAGAATGTAAATTGCACCTTCAAGTCCTGTTCACTAGAAGAGGCAAATGATCCTAAAAACCTTATTTAAATTGTAATTTCAAATTTATGGTAAAAATGTTAAAGAGATTCATGCTTCATTTCATAGCACTTAGAACAATTAGATTTGATTTAAGCTTCCAGTAAACTAATTACATTGATTAAGTGATCACCTCTGTTAATGGCCAGTTTTGCTGAAACATTTGGTGACTGCTTGAGAAAGATTTCCCTGAGTTTGGAGAAAAAATCCAGCAAATGTGAAAATAATTATATAGAAACTTGTTTATTGTTTGTTTATTGATGTAATTATTTACAGTGTTTAAAACTTGTGATCAATTTGTTTATTAATTAAAATTTTAACATTTTTTCTAAATATGATTAATGGGGGGAGGATAAACTATTATCTGTTTTTACTTTTATACCAAGACTGAATAAGTGTCTCGGTTTGGCCCTTTTTTTAAATGGAAGTTAAACATTAGTTGTAAGTTGTGCAGAGTGTTAAGTTATATGTATGCCAAGAAAAAATTAAAAGCACATTTTAATGAAATTCTGTAACCTGAAAGCTACAACAAATAGTTTTACAATTGTGATTCGTCTAATCACTCATTGAAAAGTCATAAGCACTGTATTAAAACAACTGTGAAAGCACTGTGGGTCACTGACCTAAATAGCATTGTAATGTAAATTTGTATTATTATAGGTCAATAAAAAAATTGTTTTCTTTTATGTATGATTTTAGTACTTTCGGTTCATGAGTAATGTTTTCGGTAATAATTTGATTCATGAACAATTTTCATTTAATTGCCTACTTTGTGTTCACCTCCAAGCCTTTTATACGTGAAATTCTTCAAATACTTGAAAGACTTCATCCTGTAAAACTTCAAACAATTTTGCTGCATAATTTAAATGTTCTGCAGGACAGATTCTGCATTAATGTTTTCACAAACTTTGTAACCTTTCAAGTTTGGATTATTCACAAATATAGTTTTTTAAAAAGTTGATTTGAAAGGAAACTGTTGTCTTTACATTAGAATTTATCTCTTGAAGTTTTGAACACTTATCTGGGGATTGGAGTGTGAAAGTTATTGAATTGTCATCTCTGTTCCAAATTTTTCAACTCTTTTTTTCAAATTAATGGAAACTGTTCATGCTAAATATTTTCTGTTACTTAGATGCAGTTCATATAATATTTGCAAAGTAATTCAACAGTCCATCCTTGATATGTTGTAGACTGTACTGAAAAAAGTCTAATTGTGGAAGGATCCAATGCAGTTATTTGACTACTATGTTCAATGACTGTCATTCAAACTGTACATTTTATCATTCCATACAAACAATAGAAGCCATTGTATATAATAAACTGCTTGATAATTAAGGTCACATGTATTTGTAGAAAAGATATATTTTTTCTTTGATCGTGCTTAATTTGCCTTTCTTCAATATTTTTAGAATCTGAATACCAGTAGGTATGTATGTATATATGGAGTAATATATGTAGTATTGTGATGGGTTATCACGATACATAATTGTAAATATGGATGACTGCAACAATGGGGTATAGAAAGGAATCCGAAGTGAGTTTTATTTGGGAAACAATACAAGGAAGGGACAACAGGAATGATGGTAGGAAAAATACATATGTTAACAAATAATGCAGTGAAAGGACATGTAAGCAAATTCTGTGGGGCAGAAAATAAATTAAGAAGTCAATAAGTGCAAACAGATACTATGCTGAAATTTGTGTGACCAATCAGGAGTTAGATCATGTGAGAAGGATTGGCGTGCGAGGAAGGAAGAAGAGACACGTTTGAATATAATTTGGTGCCGAGGAGAGAGATGAAGGGTGCATGAGATGAAAAAACGGGGCTGACGATGTTGGTGCTACAGAATAGCTGACTTTCCCATATTATATTTCTCATTCCATTGGTCTCGGCCAGCTATTTGGACTTGCCACGTACTCTTCCCAGCTGCCATCGCTGACCAAAGTACATTTTTTGAAAAAAATTCTTAATTTTTCGGCTTCCTAATAGAAGTACGGAAATATTATTTCGAGAATATTAAAAAAACAGTAAAACCTTATCCTAAATGGCAATTTTCATTGAAAAATTTGGAGCTGCTTTTAAGAAAATGGCATTTAAGCACCCTTAAATTGGAAATTTGAATCTCTTTTTCACAGAAAACTATTGAGTTTTCAAAAAACTTCATAGGATGTTATTTCAAGCACTTCCAGTCACAAATGCATTGGTGTTTACAAATCGCTGAAAATGTGCATATAGGAGACGAAAGCGTTCTTTCAAATAATTTACATTTGTGTAATTTTTGAAAAAATAAAAATGAATACAGCAAAATTAATTCTATGTCATCTTAAATAGTGCAATGAGCACTATCTGAAGAAAAAGTTGGAGCCGTTTTTGAGAAAATGGTGTTTGAGCATTTCTGAAAATGCAGTATTTGAGCTCATTTTCATGGAAAACTATTGGGTTTTTGGGAAACTTTGTTTCACATTATTAAAACATGTACATGTAAAATGTAAAGAAATTGCCGCTAATGTAAATATTAACGACCTGAGAGACAAGTAAAAATATTTCATTGTTGTAATTTTTCAAAAAACAAAAGTATAGACCAGTATGGTGTTTGTCATCATATAGAGTGCATTTAACACTACCCCTACCAAAAGTTTAAAGAAAAAGATTTGGAGCTGTTTTTGAGAAAATCTTGAACGCAATATAGCGCAAAAACTAACACAATTTTCAAAAAAATGTACAAGATCTTGAAGAAAGAACTCATTATGGAGAACAAATTTGATTTGAAGGAAAAATATTTATCTCTAATTTTGTAGTTGAAGGAAAACACCGAAAAAAATTCATGCTTTTAAAATTTTTGAAAATTGAGAGTTTACCCATGAAAAAAAGATCTATAGCATGTATATAAGTGTATGTTTTCCAAGAGTACACTGATATAATTATTTTTTAAATAACTTTCGTGAATTTAGTATGCACACTTCAGCGATTTGTAAACATTATTACATTTGTGACTGGAAGTGCTTGAAATTACTTCATATGAAGTTTTTTGGAAACTCAATAGTTTTCTGTGGAAAAAGCTTCAAATTTTGAATTTATTTAGTGCTTAAATGCCAGTTTTATAAAAACTGCCCCAAATTGTTCGAAAAAAAATTACCATATAGGACGAGGTTTTGTTCTTTAATATATTAAATTTGTATAAATTTAAAAAAAAGACTTAATATGTTTGTAACAAATAATGTACTTTAATTCCAGGTCAATGACCTCCATCTCGATCCGGTTTTTGTCCAGTTTTCCTGATCCATTAAGAAAATGCTGAGATGGCCCCTTGTTTTACTTCTGGACGTAAATGTAGCTTCACTATGCGCATATTTTGTTGAACTCTCCTTTTGTTTGTAATGGTAGGAGTAGAGGTAAGGGCGAGTTTCTATTTGGTTGGCAATGCAGAAAAATCACACCTGCAATTCGTTTACCGATGCAAATAAGTTTTCTAGGGAACGAAAATGTCTAGTGTTTTTCAAATATTGCTAATCTCATGTTCATTTCAAATTTATTTTTATTTATTTATTTTGAACTTTAATCATATTTCAACTTTTATAGTTAAAATGTTGGGAAGGGATTCTGAAACTCAAGGAAACAAGCACAGATGATCTTCTCCTCCATATGTCACATACAGTTTTCACTGCCTTTTTTAAAAAATAAATCTAAATCTAATAATCTTAGAATAACAGGGTTTTACAATTAGAAAACTGAAAAATTAAGATTTAAAAAAACAATTTACTTTGGGCTGTGATAAGTGGCAGCAGGCAAGAATGTGTGTGTGGGAAGTTGGAATAGGTAACCAAGACCAAAAGAAATAGAAAACTAATATGGGAATGTCTGTGCCATTCTGTAACACCTGTAGTTTCAAAACAGGTGTCAAAACAAGTTTAAAACAGACAGTCTGTCTGTCCGTTCGCCCATCTGTCTGTCTGGTTTGTGTGAACAGTACTAGCACCTAAACCATGTGTAGGATTTTTTCCAAATTGAAGAAACCCCTGTCTATCTGGCTCGAGTCAAAAAACATTTAAAAACATTTTTCAACATTTGAGGGTACTTTACATGATGTCCCCAGGACATTTTTAAAATTTTCTCAAAAACTGCTCCAATTTTTTTCTTTAAATTTCTTGTAAAAATAGAGTAACATACACTTATAAATGTGGCGTTGGTCCATTTTTCACGGTTTACTCTGAATATTCGAAAATTTCAAAATTTTTTGGTGTTGTCCTACAACTACAAAATTGAAGATAGAGATTTTTCTTTCAAATAAAATTTGTCCTTCACAGTGAGTTTGTTCTTTAAAATCGTGTCCATTTTTTGAAAATTTTAGTAGTTTTCGCACAATATACATGCAATATGTGCAATTAAAAAAAATTTCATAAAGAAGATTTTCTCAAAAATGGTTTGAAATTTTTTCTTTAAACGATTGGTAGAGATAGTGCAAAAGGTATTCTATAAGATGGGAGAGAGATAAGATAGGAGAGGTAAGATAGGAATAGAGTGAAATACACTTATAAAGATGACACAGGTCTGATTTTTACTTTTGCGCCTGAATTATCGAAAAGTTTTAAATTTTTTGAACCCCCTTGAACAACTACATTAAGGAAGACCTTTTTTTGCCAATAAAATCTTTTCAACAAAATTAGAAGTACAATTAACGTTAAGTAAATTTTACTGTGGATAGAGATAAATTTTTTGAGGAACATCAATGGCTATTTTGAGCAATATTCTTTTGATTCTTAAAAAATTACACAAATGGAATTATTTTGGAATATCTCTCATATTTACATTACAGGTGGTTTTTCAAATATGTTGCATGTCTGACTGCAGGTTCTTCAGATTACTTTTGATAAAGTTTTTGGAAAACTCAAAAGTTTTCTGTGAAAATGAACTCAACATTCTCGTTTTCAGAATCATTGAACATTCTCAATTGAACAATGTCAAACATCGACAATTCTCAAACATTGCTCCAAAATTGTAAATTAAAACTTTCTTATAGAATTAGAAATAACTCTTCTTTGCTATTCTTAAGGTCATATTTCCATTCTCGTATTAGGAGATGGAAAAATTGAGAAAATGTGAAAAAAAGGAAAATTTGCAGGTAAAACACTATTTCTTCAATATAAATATAAATATTACATTGTTGAACTAACCATTAAGTGATGTGTACTGTGTACCCTGTTATGTACTATAATTTTTTTATTCTACAACTTTGGTGTAGTGTTCATTAATTTACAGGTTAACCTACCTACTTGATAATTGTTTGTTTTTAAAATTGATGACATAATCTTTTGAAAAATTATTTTCTAACCTGACCAAAAAAAAAATCATTATCATGAACTGCAGGATATTAGCCCTAAACTTGTTCCTGTTTATATAGTAGGCCAGGGTTCTTGTTCTCTCCATTTCTTCTTAAGTTTTCCATGTTTCTTTGTCCTGTGGGTTTGTACTTTAATGCTAGTTTTGGATGTATATCATTCTTCATTCTCTTACTGTGTTCTAACAATCTAATCAAAAAGGGGGTTATTGACCCAGAAGCTGAAACACACTACTTGTTACAGACCCATTTAGTCTTTTAAAATATTCTGAACAATTGTTACCTAATGCATTATCCATATAAGTTTGAAAATAAATATTACGTTCCTTCTTGAAGGTCAGTATAGACTCTAGTTATATAGAACAGTTCTGCAATAGAAAATACTTCACTTGGCACTGATGTAACAATTTTACTTTGCACTTGTAAAACTTCTGTAGCAATTTTACTTGTCTAATGTCATCTGGCAATGAGTTGTAAAGAAACTACATGCATTGAATGCAGATTTCTTGTAGTGAACTGTTGTGACTCCTGATAAATATGATTCCTATAATGTGTGTTAACATCTGCTTTGCATGGAAATATGTTCCTGCCCCTAAGTAAATTTGTTTAGATAAAAACTACAGATTCATAAATAAAATGAAAGGCAATGGTAGGACTGGAGCTCAATGAAGAGAGGCTTGCAGAAATCATGCAGATGGCTTTTGCTAATTACTCATACATTTTTTCTGTGATCTAAAAGTCTGCGTTCTGTAGGATGTTTTTCCCCAGAATATTACACCACATCTCAGGCGAGAATGTACATTTGCAAAATTCTATCCTCTCTCCTATTGCTTCCTTCACTCATCTAACTTCTTTCCCTTGAAACCCTTGGCTTTGATTTTACTTATAGAGATAATCATGTCATATATTCTTGCTATTTTGTAGAGGAGGGTTTTCTGCAATTTATAAACTATCTTCTATCATCTCTATGACTAAATCATCTGCATAGAGTGGTGTTTGTATGTTATTTTTTTAGATATATCCATGTGCTATCGATTTCTTCCATTTCTTCATCATGTGGTTTGATTAGATGGTTTAAAGACAAGATGATAGTCCACATCCTTAACTCCGTCCTCTGTTAATTTCAAAAGATTCTATAATTGGCTCATCATTCACTTTAATTTTCATTCTTTAGTTTAAATAGAGGTTTTGTACTCCTTCAATTATTTCTCTGGGGATTTTTTCTTCATTCACACATTATTATAATTTTGTTCTATTTACATTGTCATATGCCTTTTCAAATTCAACTAGTACAGCTCATACTTTCTTGTATTATTTCCAGTATTATTTCTCTCATTATTATTTCTCGTTTTTCCCAGCACTTTTTACAGGGAAGCAAGGATAATTTCATGTATAAATTGAACATCCAGAACTAAAGGCTATTCACTATATTGAAGTATGAATGCATTCAAAACAATATTGTTACCTTATACATATCTGTATATACATTCTTCCTGACTTTGATAAAGTAGAATATACCATTTTATTGAACATAAAGAACATTGTAACATTACAGTTAAATACATAGAACTGTTATGTCTTTCCCATCATGTTGCCATTCAACAATGAACTTCTCAAATGTCCATCACTGCATTGTTGCCCAATGCAGCATACAGTGGTAAAATAAAATTAAAGTTAAATAAAAGGACGTACAAAATTGTTTCAATACTTTTTCTTATTATGTTTAAATTGTATTTTTTAGAGAGAGAGCCTAATTGGGCTAATTTCAATTAAGGTTTGCAGATTGCTTGAAAGAAAATACATTAATACATTGAGAATACAAATTGTAAGTTAGAGTAAAAATTGAATTAATATTGGGATTTTCAATAGTAAATTACAATTAAAATTAAATTAGTTATTTTTCATATCCTTTTGATCCATTCCCGTTTTCTGAAGATTGTTGTCATAGCCTGTAGTTGGTGGTACACTTGTATGTATTTTATTTCCTTCAAGCAGAAATTTTATGATTTTGAAAAAAACTAGTAGTTTTTTAAAACAAAATGAAATTTTTTAATGAGCTGAGTTTTTAGAGCAGATTTTGTTGAAGACAAAAGACTCAATCATCCATTTTGTAGTTTCCAAATGTAAAGTTTTTCCAAGTTTTGAAAATATAGAATTCAATGAAAATTTCAAGTGCAAATTATGCAAAAACTACTAGTTTTTTTTAAAAAATATTGTACATTACCTTTTTCAATGAGCTGAGTTTTTACAATTGACTTTGTCTGAGGCAAAATTCTCAATCTTCAATTTCATAGTTTTGAAATGTTACCTTCTTGCAATTTTCTGAAAAACAGAGGTTACCTTTTTGGCCTATATTTTGCACAAAATTACACAAAAACTTCTCTTACTTTCGAATAATTGAATATAACATTATTTCTTCAAGTTCTGTATTAAAGGAACAGATTAGACATAGAAAGATGCCGAAAGAAATAGAACTTTTGCAATTTTTGTTGAAAAGTCAACAATAATGAGATTTTGTTGAAATGAAATTTCAACAACTTTGAGACCTGCACCACTCTCTTAAGCAGCTTTTATGATATCCGGCAAGAAAATTTACTCAAGGATCCACAAACATGAATTCTGACTTCACATGTTAGATGACGTAATTTACTGATTATGGAGCAAGAATTATCTATGTTTCATTAACAGGGCCCATGATTAAGTTCATCTGTTGAAAATACACCGTTTTCTCCTGCAGATTTACAGTACTTTCGCTACACTGCCTAAGCAGTAACGAGAAAATTACAAACAGTAAAAAAAATGGGTTAATTTGCATTCCAAAATGAAATATTTAAATGATAACATTAAGAAAGAAAGCTCTACCCTCACTATTGAATATAAAAGACTCCCCCTCCTCAAAAAGGATTCATGAAAACTTTAAATCCAAAAATTAAAACAACTGTTTCAAAATTGAGGATCTCATCTAGATCACAGTTTAATGGATAGTGTAATTTGCAGATACACAGTTAAAAAAAAACTTCTTTTTTGTGTGAAGGACAAACTATTCGATTTTGACCACATTATCTATTGAAGAAAGTAAAATATTATGTGTAGGAATTTATAAAAATAACTTTCGTGGTATTAGGATCTTGCAAAATGTGCTGTTCTGTGATAAAAGGACATTTTCTACTGCAGCCCTTGATGCCATAGACCCTACTTTGAGTAGTGGAAATGAGAAAATAAAATACTGTGGGAGTTATGAAGTATTTTCTCCTTTTGGAAGGATGTTGAACACTTTGAACACACTTACAAAATCCAAACAATATTGTTTCGTTCAGTGGGTTCAGTTTGTTTGTATAGTTCAGTTTGTATAGTGAAATGTTAAAATTTTCCAGTCTTGAAAACTTATTGTTGGTCAAATTACTTCAGTAATGATTAATATTGGTGAAAATTATTAACAATGTCATCATGGACTTCTTATGATTTTAAATACAGTTTATAATCTTTTTGAAAAAAGTTTGCGATAGTTCACATTAATGTTTCTAAGTCATGACAAAAGTATTGCCTGGGCTTTTGTGTCCCAAGATAGCACAGCTCACATTCATTCTTCTCTATGGAAAGAAAATATATATTAAATCTTTATTATCAACATACAATTTCTAACATTTCATGGAACTATTCCATACAGAAAAATATTCATAAATATTATACATAAATATATACATCACATTTTCATTTTCATATTTCACCTCATTTCTAAATCCATAAATCATCCTTTTTCTACAAAAGCATCCAGACATCACGAGCTCTAAGTAACTGCAGGTTTGCACATCTGTTTATGAGATTGTACATTTCATAGAAGAATTGTCAATGTTATTGAAAATTTTTCTTAACTGTTTTCATTGATAATAAAAATTAGTTTTAATACAATACTCTGCAGTCCCCTATTTCTCGTGAACCTTTTCTCTTTGATTCCCACAACAGTTAAGCGTAGGCATCATTAATTTTCAGCAAGTCTTACAAGATGTCCAGCAATTCAAAATTTACTTTTCAGTTGAAGCAGATATTCTTGAAATGAAAGTGACTTAACTGTAATATGAATTGAAGTGGAATAATGAAAAAAGTGAGAAAATTTGTTTGGTGAGTTGTGTGTTGTGTATGTATTCCTCATTATTATCCCAGAGACTAACAGATTTTTCTTCCTGATTTAAATAGAATATTGTAAGACTAAGTGTTATTGTTTTGACTAAATATTGAAGTTGCAGAATGCAGTTTATGTTCAAGTCACAAGTTAAGAAAGCTATGTCAAATTTTATGTTAGATGTATGAATAATATGATTCTCATTAAATACACTTACACAACATTTAGAGTATTATTACATTCTAATATTATCTACTTACAGCATGTTAAGGTCTAATGAACTAGAACTGGTGTACAGTAGTTACTGAGAGAAGTAAGTAAATATATCTCTTTAGAGTATTTTTTAGTAATAACATAGGTCCAAAGTGGTACATAATAATTACTTTAATGTGAGTAATAAATAGGAAACAACTAGCCGTGAAAGAAATTTATCAGTTTGGTCTTTTGCACCAAAAGAGAAAAATCTCTCAACTCATTTTTCAGACCCATTGTTCTTCTGAAGAAAGGGACTTACAAATTAAGGCATTCACCTTTAAATACAGTTTTCATTGAGTAGATGGTAATGAATCAAAATTAAATGCAATTTCCTTTACTTGATAAACCAATACTGTGTGTCTAAGGGTCAAAATATATTTTTAATTCAAATATTTTTGTAAAGGAGCAGAATTGTCATTCAGATTGAACTATGTCTACTATTAAATTCTGATAAGGATTTAGATCATGTTACCCTGCTCTACATTTAAACACACTAGTGTTTTAATATTATGATGATTTTTCATTTATATCAAGCTCTGCAGAAGTGAGAAAGGCAAATTGAAACCTTTGTGGGTCTCATTTGCATTTTGTGGGGCTCAGCATTTGAAGCCTTTCCCAAGCTTCTCAGGGCTTAGAGTCTAAGTTAATATACATTTGGTTATACATTAATTATATTGTAAATCTGTGTATTCATCACATCGAATAAATTTCCAACTACATGAAGACTTTCCACTTATTGACTTGTTATGAACCATGTGATCATATACTCATAACACTGAGGATGGCATTCAATCAATACATATGAATTATTGGCAATATAAATACACAAAACTAACATAGAGTATTTGCACTGTGATAAGCTTAGAGGCACTTTTAGACATCCTCTTTTGCGCTTGAACACAAAAAAATTAGATGTATTCATAGCTAAGTGGTTACAGAGGGTTTCGTGCGCAAAATTTATAGTACCTACATAGGAACAAAACCCTAATGGAGCACACAATAATGATTGTGTCTTTAAACTTCTTGAGGTTTCACATTATTTGAAAGGGGTATAAACTCTTTTGAGAAAATGTTTACAATCTGATTTTGAATTTCTAGTATATCTAAACTTATTAACCCAAGTAAAATTTGAGCTGATTTGAGATAAGACTGATTTTTAGAAGGGGGTAAGAAAAACTTTTTAATATTCATATGTAATGAATGTACATGGCTACTATCAGTAGAGAATGAAATGTAGGGAGTGAATATCTTCCTTGTGACTTACATGCTCTGTATTCCACAAAATGTCCCAAATATTATTGTCTAGAGAAATTACATCTGAGAGTCTCTGTTGATATCACGTGAGAAAATCACAAATGGAATCATAGTGTTTTATACTATATTTTTTTAATCAAATCATTGAACTAACCTTCTAAAGGAGTCATTTTACTTGTAAGAGTTGCTGAGTTCATCATCACATTCTGAGTATTTGCTGCACTCTACACTGCTTTTCAACAAAGTACATTAATACAAAACGTAAATTCTCATTGTACGACTACAACTTTGACATAAAATACATAAAACATATAACAGAACATATATTCCATTATAATGAAAAGATACACCTCACAACATTTGTTACACTGGTTGGTAACTGAAGTATATATTATGAAGACACCAAATGGTATGAACAACAATTCCAGTGTTGTAAGTCTATGTAAGCAAATAACAAATAGACCTCACATTCAGTATATTTTTATGTCAGAATCACACATGAAACAGGAATGTTATGAATATAAAAGGGACAGAGAATGCTGAGTTTCATTAATAACATTATTTTTGAGGTTCTGGTAGTATTATCGAAGGCATCTTAGCTACCATTTTCTTTTTCAATATAAAATATCTACAGACAACCATTTACAAAACTCACAACCATAAGATGGGTCTGTTTTTTGGCACCTAACGTACTGATACTGAATGTGAGACCTAGTGAAAAGACTCGAGTTTGCGTTAATAATACTTTCCATGTGACACATTTTCTGTATTTCTCAATTTTATTTCTTTGTTAAGAAATTCTGTACTCGTGTAACTGCTCATAAACATTTAAATTTTCCAACATTATACCTGGGGATTTCAATTCCTACTAATCTGATATAACAAAATTAGTTTTATATAAACTGTACAGATATACAACAGAACATTTAACACAGAACTAATCTGTGATGGTTTTCTTCCTTAGAAAATACTCTGCTTGACTCTAATGCATTGTGGGATATACTACAATGTTTTGTTGATGTCCACTAATGGATTATATTTGATGTAGTATCCATGATTATATTATATTTCTCAACAAATGCATGGAATATCAGAGATATCTTTTTCATGGACTTGACAAATAAGATTATGCTATATTAAATGCACACTGGATTGACGACTCCTTTTGATCAGAATACATTGCAAATATTTATTCTTGGAAGTACTGAAATAAATTGCAGTATATTTGAAATCTCAGACATTTTGGAAATAACAGTTTTTTTTTATGAGAGTTACTGACACAAATATATGTAACAAGGTATTCTGTAAGTTGTACTTCCTTTGAATGCAATCTAACTCTTAGCTTGTAAATTTTAACTTCAGTTCTGGGTAGTCGTTTTCCTCAGTACCTAAGTAGATTTGATGATTACATTTTTTTATTATTACATTCTACTAATGGGGAAGGACAGAACTGAAAGTTGAAGCTTACCAGCAGAATTTAGATTCAACACTAGAACAAGTTTTCGCTGATCTGTAATTTCAGATCACAAATGTCACATTGCCTTAATTTCATGATGTACTGAGAAGAAATTCTTTGTGGTCAAGCAGATATCTGAGAATATACTAACTTGTACTCATTCAATATTATTGTTCTTGAATTTTAAACAATATAAAACATTACAGCATTACTCTTCATTATAAGTCTTCATTATTTGGTGAAAATGTATTATTCTTTTCTGTAAATTACAAAGTACTTTTTATTGTGAAAAGAACTACCAGTTTGATGTGAAGCCCAACACAGCTTCGTTACTTTCATATTTCTTGAATGACGAAATCTATTTGCCAAGGTCTCTAACTGCCTCACAGAGGAAAGGTTTTAGTTTTTGTAATTATTGACTATTAAAGTGAGCTTTTAAATAAAGTTTTACGCAAATTGTTAAATTAAAGTGTAGTAATTTAAGAAGAATATTAGAGTTGGTGAAGTAATAATTGAATTTCTTTTGAACATTGCTCAATCTTGGTATCTTTATGCAAGTTCTCAGCTTTTGTGACGTTTATCAATCTTGAGTCATTTTAAAGTAGAAAAATGTTTGCATTAGAGGTTGTCTTTCTATTTACTTATAGAGGATTCACTGGGGAGAGGAAACAAGATCTAAAAGTAACACAATCTTGAAGTAGGTAATTTAGGATCTATCAGTATGTATCACTTTTCACTCTTATCTAAAACTATTAAAAATATTTATAAGCTGTTAAAAACATTGTGATTGTATTACTTATTTGAAAAAAAAGCAACACAATATCTAATATTTGGTTCTGTTTAGCCACATAACCCTTTGTATTAAAGGAAATATTTTAGATTACAAAATTTTTGGAGACTTGGAGACAATTTACTTGAAACCATAAAGGATGAAAACTGAATTGAACTTGTATTTTTAAATGATAACTCTGCTCCATTAAAGAATGTGATACACATCATAAGTCCTTGGCAGATAGCATGAGACAAAGAGATCAAAAACCGATGAGTGGTGAAAATTACAAAAAGGGTGAGAAGAAATATGATGAAGTTTATAATGTATGAATTTCAACGATAAAAAACATGCCTACTTATACAGTAGTCATTGTCAAAACATATCTAATTTTTGTAGTATTAAAAATAGAGGATTTCTAATTATATTAAACAACACTTTCTAGAGTATGAGTTGTGAGTCACTTATTTGATTTTTATTCTCAATGCCTCAGTGAAGTAAGTGTTTTGTCAGCCATCCTATTTAGGAAGTCTATATACCTATCAAACTATCATTTTTAGAACAGGTTACAGACATGATTCTTAAATTTCCTGGTTTTGCTGATTAGTTTTAATTGGAAAACTGCTTTTCATTTCCATTGTAATGATTGGTTGAAATGACAAAAAATTTATATAGTGATAGCAGCTACACGTGCCATTATTGAAATAATTCAAGTATGAGTACATTCAACCCATTATAAATGTGAAGTATAGAAAAATGTGAAGTATATAAAAAAATTCTAACACATACTGATTAATTAACAAAGATTTACAGTAAGAATCAAGAGTCACATTTTTGGTTTGAAAGGAGAGCAGAGAGAGAGAGAGACAGCATTTGATGATAATGGTTAAAAGAAAAGTATTTGCACAACAACTACTGATTTATTATACAAACATTTTTATGTTAGCACCAAAATAAAAGAAAAATGTAGACTCCCAGAATTGTGACAGTGGGCTTCTACAGCCCTCACTGGGGGAATCATTGGTTTGCAGAACTTCAAAAGCCATTACATACTAATGATATCATACACTCAGAACACAAGTACATTCATTTACACATATAAAATCTATTTACACAAGGAAATGAAGTACACGTGAATTCAATTCCTTAAAAATTATGTTTTGCACTGAGTTCTGAGCAATTATATTTTGGTGAACTAGAAATATCCATATTCTTTAAGTAGGTAATTCATCAAAGACATTTTTTTTATTTTGTGATGTACTGTCTTGAAATATTTATTTATCTTCCCAGTTAATGTTTGTGCAGTAGGTTCATCAGCAGTGATGCAGGTAATAATAAGCCCATGAAGAAGAAATGCCTCCCTTGTCTTTAGTCTGATATAATAGTGTGAAAGTAACTTATTAACACACAACAAACAACTTACATAACCTACAATAGAAACATTGATCTATTCATCTAGCTCTGAATATTATGAAACTCACAATTATATTTTAAATTATTTTGTATGAACTTATTATTTTGAAAATTGAATATCAACAACAGCAGCAATTTTATTTTAGTTAGAGTTGTATTTTTATTATAGTTGAGGTTGCTGAATTTGTTTAACAATTTTCAAAGTGTACCATTTTTTGGTACATTTTAATTGTTAATCAGAATTCCTTAATGGTAAGCAGAAAGAAGTATCAAATTATTTACATCACATCTAGAACATTGATTTAGAAGTATTAGTATGATTAGGAATTCAAGGTACTAATTCCATTAAAACTTATCAACCTTTTTTCAATGGTTATTGATGAAAAATTAATTTGTATAAAAAAGAAACCCATTAGTGGTCCATCAGCTGGGATAAACAGCATAAGAATACTGTGGTTTGCAAAGCTCTGAAACCTCCAATCAAGTCTAATTGAAAGGAAAACATGAAGTGTGTTCAGGGTACTGGTAGTGCTAGTGGGCAGAGAAAAGCCGAGGAGGGGGTAGTAAATCCCTTATATCAAACAAAAGTTTCTGTCCCCAATACATAAACAGAAAACATATTTTCATTCAGCAAAAATAACTTATGACGAGTTATTCGAATTAAAAGTAAATACATTTTTTAAAATTTGTTTTGAAAACCGGGGCCTGGGGTCAAGTTGCCCCAGCTGCCTTCTGGGGACCCCCTGCTCGTGGGTTTACCATGAACGGGACGGCTTTTCAAGTTCCCCGTCGCAATCGACTTATTGTTCGTAATGTTCCTTTTTGCAGTTACTCCAGGTGATTGTTCCAGAGGGCTTACGTAGCATTCTTGGGTCCGCAGCCGTATTCCGTGCTCGAGAGCGCAACAATAACCGCCGCACGTGTTATATTCCGAATTTAAATGTAGAGCGAATTAACTTTTGATCAGCAG
>BOPP01000060.1:6333665-6372520 GCA_017312745.1 Gryllus bimaculatus
TATATATATATATATATATATAGTAACAAAGCTCCCGATTGCATAACTGCGACCCTGCTGATCGCTGTAAATTTGTCCCCTCTAGCAGTCCATGTAAGTTATAAAAGCAAGCTTAAAACTACGCTCCCTAGGGCATGTCTAGCCTTCCTTGTGTAGGTTTTAAATCTGTCGCCGCTGCTACAAGCTCCATTGTTCGCACAATAGGGCTCATTGCGGTGGCGATAGAGTTACAGCCGCAAAAGTGAGGTCCGCGAGTGTAGTTGTTCGTTTGTAATTACTAGAATATTGATGATGTAGAAACGTGCTAGTTTTTTGTAACTTCATAAAAAAAGTTCTCCCTTATCGTAACGAACGTGAAGAAATCGGCTCGCTTTCGCGAGAACATGACGAATGACAACACGCACTGCCAGCGGACTGGCGTCGTATTTATATCTAACTTTAAGGCGAATTGACGCTTCGTTACGCGTGTCCAGTTTCATGATGGAGCTCTAGCCTTCGGCCAATGCGAATAACATTAAATATGCTTGATTCTGTCCAACGCATTATTTTCAACGCTTTTTATTCTAAAGTATCCTTTTGCCGTTCACTTCTAAGTTACCCTTGAGGCTTTGTTTTCTAAATGAATCAAAGTTCCCAACGAGGGTTTGGCCTGCCTACGCGATTAACATAAAGCAGTCTCGAGCCTATTGATCGCGTAATTTTCGCAGCGTTTTACGCCAATTTGTTTTTATCAATTGAAGTGGGTCAATCTCATTTGAGCTACGAAACACAAAGGCCTCGTTTCAGCCAGTGGTTCTTCGCTTTGGTTCACCAATCTCGCGATGTTGGAGTCGATTCGTTACGTTAAGGTCCAAATCCTAATTTTGTCAGAATTTGCTGCGCTCCTGCTTTAAGTATTCCCAGAAATGTACATCACGTTTCGCCATTGTGTAACGGCAAGCCAAGTTTTCGGGTTTAGGAAGGAGGAAAGATTCGAAGCCGTTCTGTATCGGTGGGCGCCTGGCCCTCTGCCAGCAGCTAGAGGGTTTTGCAAGTGCTGTCCTCGCATCAGTTTTTCTTTCCAAATTAGTATTGTCTTTGTTCACAAGCTCTCACTTATGGGTTTAGGAAACCGATTGTTTGGAGCCTAATACCTTTAAAAATCACGATTTAGCGAAACATCGAGCAAAAAATGAGTTGCAGCTGAGCATGATTTGTATCAATGCTGGAGTCGCTTGCCAAATAAATGTAGCAGAAGTTTATGTGATTCGTCATTTCATCTGCGTACAATATTTTCACGAACACTAGCGAAAGAATTGTACCTTGGCATTTGACATGAATGTGACATTAATAGTAATAAAGAAACTTTGTGAAAAGATGACAATCGCTATTTCGACACAAAATTAGAAGTTTTATATTCGTAATTTGTGGAACCTGTAATTTTTTACTATCTTTCAGCATCGCGAGTAACGCCGACCTGCGGAAGTATCTTACTGAGTCGAGAATAATGAACGGAACTTGTCATCGCCAGTGGCATAACATAGCATGCAATTGGCGCAGGAGTTGGTGCAGGGAATACGTATGCTACCTGCAGACATGGAGTGAGCTATCGTGATACACGAGTGAAATTTTAGATCACGGTTATAGCAAAGTTCATGGGAGTAAGTGTGTAACGGGGATAAAAAGAAAACGTGATTGGCAGTTTCCAAAAAGACAGGTATTATTAATTGTGGCAGTAATTTGCTTAATAGAGTAACTCATGTTGAAAAACAATATGTTCGGAACTTTTTCCTACCATTTGAATAACATCACAGTTTTTGTATCATTCTGTCATTTCTATTTTATAGAAAATTCGAAAATTTAGAGCAAGTGAAGAGAAATAATATAGTAGAATGGTTTACATTGCAACTACTCCCTTAAAGTAATATAAATGTTTTGCATTAATTCGTTATATGTACATTACTGAATGCTTTCCTTCACCTTATCAAACACTAACGATTTTGGCAAAATGTTACACAGAAATTACAAAGTTTACTGGTTTCTATAAGTTATTTTATGAGGTAACATTATCAGTTTTCTCAACGAGTCAAGTCTTAAAAGACGAATACTATGTTATCCTAAGTTTCTCCCTCCAAATATCCAGCTATCTTTAGAGAACTTGAAGATGAGATGAAATGTCTTGTTAGCATCTGTATGTTTTGGCTCCATGCCCTGGGGTAACGATGAGATGACGCAAAAGTATCATTAACTTTAACGGAGAGGAAGAAGAGCAAGAGAGCGCAAATCCGTAGAACAAACGAGAGAAGAATTCTCACTCGTTTTTCAAGAACCTAGTACATAATTATTTTTGATAATGCAGGACATAAAAAAAGTGATATCAGTTACTTTGGGCAATGTGACGTCCGAAAACCAAAGCAAATAGCGTACAAGTTAGCAAAGAAACGTACATGATTATATGCATTTCATGAAAAAAGGAAAACGTTGTAAAATAGCATACCTGAATAATTTCATCCAACATTACTTCAAGAATCATTCTGTTTTCATTATTGCTTTTCCATTTCCACATTTATATTTACTTAAATATACATACCGTTCGTTGCCACCAACACAGAACGATACTTTTTAAATTTTATTTATTTTCGGCACTCGCTCAAGCAACGGACGTTGGTTAATCAAGGGCGCCCGACTTTTCGGGTGCAGTGGTGCTCGTTGACACGTTGAAGCAACTTACTTAGTTGGTTTCCTCTTCTTCTTCTTCTTTATCTTCTTCTTTCTCTTCTTCTCGTTTCTTCTAGCACTCCAATCACATGGGTCAAAGGGCGCCCGACGAGCCACGACAAGGGGGCATAGTAAAGGAAATTTTACACATTTTCAAAATTATGTTCACAAACATAACACTTATTAACTATTTCGACGACCATTTGAAAACACTATATTGTAGAAGGAAATACATTCCTTCTGGGAGACACAACATCGCTCGCAGTGTGAGTACCTTCAGGATTCCGCGTAGACGACGTGATGGTTGCCATGAAAACAGTTGCAACATACGTGAAATCACCAAACAAGCAACACGAAATCCACTTGATTATTTGAAGACGAGAAACGCAAAGATCAGCGGAATGAGAGCGTCGGCTCTTGAATACGAACACTGTCGCCCACCCACTCGCCGCACGCGAGCTGTGAAGAGAACGCAAAGACGGTGACCAGTCCACTTCTCCAGCGCGGCCGAGGGCGAGCGGGCGGGCGCCCAACAGAATCTACTTGCAATAGTGAAGAGATGTGGTCGCGGCCAGGGCTACCAACCGCCGTGCGCAGGCGGGCGCGACGAGAGGGCGCTCGGAAGGGACGGAGGGCGGGCGCGAACACTAGAGAACATTGCGAGGGCAAGCGCCTCAGGCGGTTAACCATGCGCGGTCGGGCTCCTTCGACTCTTTCACAGAGCAATCGAAATCGTTGCGATTATGTCGCTTTCGATAATCGGATTTTAAAACCTCGTAAAAAAATCATATTTAGATAGGTTCAGAGCATTTAACCAATTGCCTGTAATGTTAAAATGTAAGTCTGTTCACAAATGAGGGCGCAATGTATTTTAAAAGTGCTGAAGAAGGTTAGGAGGATCTTGCAATTATAAGTTTTATGTAAAATTATTCAAAAGAGGCTTACATGGTTTTGAAATCTGACTATCGAGAGATGTAGAATGTGTGTCAAAATGAAAGACATTTGCGTCTCTATAAGTCGGAAGGACACATCAATGATTTCTCAACAAGACAAATATTTTTTTTATTAAATACTCGTAGTTGAGGGGCTCATTAAATATCGTAGTTATCGAAGGTCTTTGAAACATCAATCCCAACTTAATGGTTATTTGGACTGCACTGTTACAACATGATATTAACCGAACATGCTAATACCCTGTTCTCCTGGGAAAACGAACGCAAAGTTCGAATTGGAAGGCGAAATGATCATTTCATTAGAGTATTTTAAATTTGTATTCTCTTAAGATTTTATCCAGTTGGCCAAGTTAAATCTCGGAGTTAATTCAAAATATAATGTGCACGATAAAATATGGAGATATTACTCCAAAATAATAGTTTTTTGGATTATCAATATCGTTGGTTTCTTTTGCATTTTAAAAGCACGCCACAGAAGAACAATGCATTATAATGTTCGATTTCAGTTTTCCTCTGAGGGTTTGCGCAAATGAAAAATGTTTTAATCTAGTTGAAGAGCCGTCAGTGAGCCAACTACACGCATGGTCGTTATCAGTGCTCTCACAACCTAAGACCATCGGTGGAAAGAATTGCCCGTAGTGTTCTTTAGACATTCGCTCCCGCGCTCGAGCTCCTTCCAAAGACACGAGGCACCGTCATGCGCGGACATGACTTTCTCAACTGACCAATTTTCGTCTGCGTGACAACAGAAAAGCGCGAAAGCGATGGCACAACGGGAGACAAGAAGTGTGAAAAATTAGTCGCAGAGTTACAGGATGAAAAAGAACTTCGACTGATTGAATACAAAGCCAACGTAAGCTGGTGACTCTCCTTTTTTTCGTACTTGTCCAATTTCGAGCTCGAGTTCCATTCTGAATTAGTTTCTTTTTCCATTGTTGCGCAACGCTTCCTTATTGGTCATGGTAATTTGTCCATTTTAATTTTTTGTTCTCGAATACATTTTAAGACGCGCAGTTTTAATCGACCGAACATTACATATCTACTTAATTTTGATAGGTCAAAACACGTTGTCTATAGATCAACGTTTGAACAGAACATTGATGTTTTGAAAACTCAACAGTTGCTCACCGATTACAAACATTTTAATTTCTGATTAAGCCGTTTGAAGTTAATAAAAGTCTGAAAAATTAGGGAGCTCCAACTTATCCTGTCGATACTTTCTCTACCTTTAATTGAGTTCGGACATTTTCAAACGGATCTTAAACAGACGTTAAAATGTTTTCGAATTCCCATGACGTTTGTTGACATTTCCCTACGACAGTTCCACCGAAAAGTGAACAATGAAATGGACAAAAGCTGAGAAGCGACTCCGTTTTCCAAAGCAACCACAACCGGGTTCTCGGCCGCGGCGGCTGACGCGTGCAGCCGGGGCGCGCGCGGGGCGCAGCCTGCCAACCGCCGCGGGCGACTGCGGAGGCCCGACGTCCAGGCGCCCCCCGCGGCCCTTGCCTCGTGTCCGCCGGCTCGCGCGTCACACGCGGCGGCCCGAGCAGCCCACGTCACAACCACATCCATGCACTACTTTAGCCACTAGTCACTCTCGCTCACGACCCTCGGCGGCGGCGCCGTGCCGGCGGCGGCGGGGCGCGGCGGCGGCGGCGGGCCGGCGGGACCGGGCGCCGACTGCCCGGGCGTGCCCGCGTGAGCCGCGGGGCGGGCTGCCGCACGCGACCGCGGTTGAAGTACCTCCGGTTTCTGGGCGCGGTGCGGTGTGCACCTCCATGTGCCCACATCTTCATGAACTCGATCTGCGCCGCCAGCTTCTGGATCTCCTCCTGCGGACACGCAATCGCGTGACAGCTCTGGGTGGTTTTTAGGAGACGTGTTTAATTCAAATGTGGACACATGTTTTAATTAAAACATGTATTCACATTTGGGTCAAACAACCAATCACAGTATGACTTCTAGGCTGTCCGGGTGACGCCGCGTCGTTGGCAGATAGGCCGTCGGGCCTGTCATGTCATATGGCCTGTCATGTCGCAGGCTTCTTCAGGGTAGTGACTCAATGACAGGCGAAACGTCGGCCTATCTGCCAACGACGCAGCGTCACCCGGACAGCCTAGTAGTCATGAACTCGAGCCGCGGAAGCGTACGTGTACAACCAATCACAGTACTCAAACAGGTGGCTACTTGAACGTAGTAACTCATGATTTCTCGGAAGCCATTGGAAAGACATCTCAGAGACTTTAACTCTTACTTTCTCGCCCTTACTGTTTAAGCAGATAAAGTTATGTAATCATGCGCAGATGCACAAGTGATGGGAAACTCGAGCTGCGCATGCGCAGAGGATCGTTGGAACGATAGCTGTACCGAAGCGATTGGTGTTTGTCGCTCCCTAATACCTACCCCAATTGAATTAATTGTTGCCTTATTTTACGTGGCGAGACTCTGGCCATCAGTCCCGAACTTCCGTCCGACCACGCAAATTTCTCTATGCTCCGTTCACCAACGAGCGGAGAAAGGAGGTATTTCTAGGGCGACGAAACAGGCGAATTGAATTTAGCTCAGAGGCTTCATTTAGTATTGGGGATCTTTTACATGCACTAAATCTACTAACAAGGGACAGACGGCTTTACTTATCCGAAAGAAGTCGTACGAAGGATTTTTTTCCTTAAAAATCCACGGCTTTGATGGGGTTTGAACCCGCGAACTTGGATATACGCTAAAGGCCCATTCACAATGCAAACGTTAACATAACTAAAACGCATAGACGTGAATATTAACATAAGTGATAGACTGAAGCATTCAAAATGTTTGACATAAATGTAAGCAAAATAAGAGTTTATATTGGCTGGGAGATATTTTAGTTTACTATTAGTTGGATGTGAGAATCGATTTCGAGGTATCGACTGTGCCCATGGCCCATATGGCGTTAGTTAGTCTATCGACTTTGCTATTTTGATTCTCGATGTTGCGTTAACGTACAGTGATTGGTTTACTTCTAATGCCCTACTTAAGCATAAGGAGAAAAGCTTGAAGCTTGCAAGCTTGTACGTTAACGTCTTACGTGTTATGCTTATGCGAACACATTGTGAATGAGTCCTTCTTATGGACGTAGTCCTAACTTTTATGTTAACGCCATGCTCACGTTTATGTTTGCATTGTGAATAAGCCTTAACACCATCGCCGCCACCAGTAGGCTTCTCCTCACTTACCATTCATTTCCACAAATTACACGCCATTAGAACTATTAGTACAAGATTTATGTTTGAAGCGAACGCTTTTGCGCTCACAATGCAAAGTAAACATAAGTATAACGCATAGACGTAAACATTAACATAAAGTAATAGACAGACATATCACAAATGTTTGCGCATAAAACGTAATAGCAAAATAAGAGTCTATGCCGTGAGACATTCTAGGTGATCTGGCTGTCCAGGTGGACGCCACCGTCGAAGCTGAGCTTCCGACGTTTCGACCATCCTTCTTGGATCCCTCAGGCTGGTATGGTCAGGCTGGAGGAACCACGACAGGGTGCGTCGAACGTCGGCAACTCGCCTTCCGACCGGCGTCACCCGACCAGCCCAGATCACCCACATGACTCTGGCCGCGGAAGCCTACGACTTCATTTAACGTGAGACATTCTACTTTACTAATGGTTGGATGTGAGAATGGATGTCGAGGTACCTTGAGCTCCTCGTTCTCCTGGTAGAGGTCGGCCGTCTCCTCGGGCACGAGTCCGATGCCGTTGAGCGAGAAGGAGGCGGTGACGCCGCGCGCGCGGGCGCGGTTGTCCCATTGGTCGCCCTGGCCGCGCACCACCCGCACCACCTGCACAGCACCACAGCGTCGGACCCACTCGCCAGAACGCCCAGCGCGTGGTTAGGGGCACGGCCCGCGTTTTTACCATAATGTTTAGCGCGCGGGGAAAGTCTCTCCGCTGTGGCACCTTGCTCGCAACAGAAATTATGCTACATGCACGTGCTGCAGCTTGGAAACGTTAATTGCGTACATTAGATTCTTTAGTCAACAAACAGTAAAAACTGTATGTTACATATGGGTGGAGAAGATGATTTGCGCGGAGATATGGGGAATCATAATTAGTTGTTTCCGGGTTTCCATTTTTGAACCCGGAAACAACTAATTATGATGTAGAAACCGGCTGTGAAAGCCTACATTGTATGTTAAGATATGGGGAATGTTATATGGAGGAGAAGATGATCTGCGCACGTTTTTTTTGAGTTTCAGAATCCCATACCATCATTCTAACTATAAATGGTTGAAAGATAGTAAAAGTTAGAGTGAAATAAATTAATCAAAATAAAATTTTAAAAAGCGCGAGATTAGCAACATTTAAAAAACTAGACATTTTCGTTCCTAAGCTATAGAAAACTTATTTGCAACGGCAAACGAACTGTGTATTTGATTTTTATGCATTGCTAACAAAATAATAACTCGCTCTTACCTCTACTCCTTCCATTACAAGCAAAAGGAGAATACGAATACATACCACATTCATAATAGATGCTGCAAGTGTTGCCCCCTTCACTTGTTTCCCAATGATCTGATTGATACCAATATAAATGCAATTTTTAATGGCATGCCCATTTTTGACTTTTCTGGCGGATATATTATGTTATAATTAAATTGAAGAGGTAGTCATGATTCCTTAGACTTGTGATTGATGGGTGTGTTTATTTATGTTTTTTTAATTTGTCGGGGAACAACTCTTGTTGATTCGAAAGCATTGCATGGCATGCATACTACCGAGTCCGCAATCCTGTTGAAAACTTAATTGATTTCATTCGGATTCTTGAGGTAATTAATAAATGAGTAATCAATTAAATCAGGCATATTGAGGGTAATGATTCTAGTAATTCATGTGTATTAACAGCTAACATATTAGTTCAAAAATCAAATCAAACTTTTAAATTGTAAAATATAGTTTATTTTCTTATTCATTTTGGCGCATGTGTGTGGCGAGCGTAGCTTTACTCTAAATCACGAAAGTGGGAGTTCGGAGACATTTTTGTTAAAGCTGCCGAATCAGATAATGCTTCGGAAAGATTACAATTCTATGGAGACGGGGATTGATTACGTTATTGTTCTTGACTATTATAGAGTCATAATGGTGAGATATGAGACGATAAAGCACTGATGGATATTAATACACGTGTATAGCGGGAGCGAGGGCCGTTAACTCCATAGGAACTTCGTTAATATACATTACATACAGTTTTGTACAATACTTTTTCTACGGATAATAATAACTATTATAAGGTAAACCTTTGCATTGCATCGTTATGTGGCAGCTGGCATGCAACATTCAGCGAACACCATTTAGTGGTTAGCAATGTAACTACAGCACTTTTCTCTGTCGATGCAATTTTCTGTCACCGGCTCAAGGGTCGTCTCAACAGAATGAAATAATGACTAGAACGATGAACAGTAAAAATAACGTGAAAAACGTTTGTTTCATTGATGGAAGTAAAACAGAACAAAGAAAGAATTAACGCCTTAAGAATAGGCAACACGAATGTCTTAATACACGTAGGTACTGCGGATTGCCTATGGGCACTATTTCAACCTTTTGACTTGACAATTAAGGAATTCTGAAAAGGAATTCTATTGTTAATTGTCCCAACTCACCTCAATTTATTTATTTATTTTTAGTCGGACTATTCTAGAGATTGAATTTTTACACTGTTCTACATAACTAGATTGAACGGCATTTAAGCCATTTGCTAGTCTACCTGTCCATCCTATTTTTTCAAAGTAATGGAAAAGACATCCTTTGGTGAGGTAATATATTTAAATAAATGTATTGAACCAAGCCCAAGTGAAATATGGTTGGAAATATGAAATACTAAGATTTCAAAATCTATCCTATTTCCCCTCCTCTCTATTTTATAAAAAGTGTTTTCTTTTCTCTTCTTCACGCACCGTAAAGTTTTCACATTTGAGATAGATGATACTGAATTGTTCAATAATAAACATCAATAAATTATTAATGTTTGTCACGACAACTATGATCATTGGTTCCGTTGGTGGTGTGAATGTTTTATCTTGGGTGGTGATGGTGTTCCACGCTGGTTGGTGATATCTCGCGCCGACCTAAACGTCGACTGTCAGTTATTTCTCTCTCCAGGTATCTCCCACAGTGGGTCGCCGCCCCAGCTGGGACTAGTTTTAAGCTGTCGACTGAGTCCCCGCCATGTGTGGTAGAGTAGTGCAAGTGTGTGTGAGTAAGGGGAGAAGTTAGAGTCGGAAGGAGGAAGGAATTAGACATCCGTATTCCGAGAAGTTCAAAACAACCTTTTTTGCTTTTGATTTTAAAGTGGTTTAAATAACGTATACCAAAAAGGAACTAATTAATTTTTGTTTTTATTATTGAATTGTTTCTATGACATTTTCTTTCATTTCAGACCTGAACACTTTTACGTGTGTAGAAAAGAGAAATAATAATTACTTTTTTATGAAATGCGAGGGGGAGGAGGGGAAGTTAGGGAATGGAAATTTGAAGCGTTGTTTGTCCCAAATGTATTCCACAAGAGGGTAGTGTAAAGCGTTTGAAAGCATTTTTACCTTCTTATTCCGCTGTTACCTTTCTGATTGGGAGTTCATGAAGAGCTAGTGAATTAAACATTGCACAAAGTTTTTTAAATGAAGAAGAAATTATGGAGTGAATCAGTGATTTGTTTTAATGTATGTTTTTTTAAGTTTCCTTCATATTTTTAATGGTAGCTGTTTTTCCGAGGTCTTCAAGGAAGATGCAAATGGGTTAAAGTTAAAAAAGTTGCATAAAATTGTGCGTTTGGCAAAATAAGTGTTCGTTTTGAAAAAAAACGTGGAAGTTAGCGCCGGCGATTAGCACATAAAACATAACGTAATTATAAAAACAAACTGAATTTCCAAAGAATGAAATTTGAATGATATATTTCTACATAACACTCCAATATGGAAATTATTGCTGTAGTAATTGCATTTTTTAAAATTAAATGCACTTAAATATTATTTCAAAAACTCAAATCAGCTACTGAAATGTCACAAACTCTTGTGTGTGTGTGTGTGTGTGTGTGTGTTTAGAGAGCGTGACTTCTACGAACTAAAGAAGCCGTATCGGCAGCCGGTGCTCACCTTGGGCCCGAACACCAGCGCCACGGTCACGGACGTGGACAGCTGCGTGCGAATGAAGCCCAGCAGGTACTTGATGTCGGGTCCCGCGTGCGGCAGGATGAACAAGCTGCAGCACAGGAGGAAGTGCTTTTAGAAGGGTTTCTCTGAGTATAGATCACCAAAGAAAGCAAATGGTCAGAAAAAATGGGAAAAAATCAAGACACCGTTGGTTACAAGTAGCGATGACGTTTCACTCACCTTTAAAAATATTCAATTAAAAATAATGTTTAAAACACACACACACACACACACACACACACACATATATATATATATATAATGTGTGTGTGTATAACACAGTAAAGCTCGCAAATATGACGCTGTCATATTGAACCTATGAACCAATAGAGTTTGAGACCCAACCAAATTCAACTTATTTGTTAGTATTACGTAAAAACGTATTTAACGTAAGTTAATTAAAGTAACTTATTGAGCTAACTACACATTGCCTTCATTGTGAGAGAATGTATTACAAGAATTAATTCGTTCAATCTCATATCATTAAAAAACTAACAATATACAAGTCACTTGATCACTATGAATGGAGTTTGTTGCTGACTTGGAGGACGTGTGAGCTGTAAACTGTATATTTCTGTGATGCAACATGTTTCTGGATAGGTCTAGTCGAAGACCAAGACGCAAATCAAGACAATACGGCATTATAGAAATTTGGTGTTAGTAGCCAACTCTACTGGCTCAATTGGGAACTGCTCCCATTTATGGTAATATTAGAAAGAAACAGCTGTGCAAAACGCTTTCAAGGAATCATATGATAGTTACGTGGTTGCCTCCACCAAACACCACATTGTTTCATGACACCTGTAAATAAAATCAACCATCACGCGTGAAGGGCAGGGAGTGGTCGAGGGATTCACTGAAAACACCAGGCGAAACCTAGAGGATTACTCTAACAATTGGGTCACGGACCGCTCGCTATCTTTCTTTCCTCTTCCTTCTCCTATCCCTTACTTACACAGACTTACACTCATATGCATTACACTACCACACACGCTGGGAGAGCAGTCGGGGTCTTAGAGCTTTTCCCGGCTGGGACGACGGCCCGCAGGGGGAGATATCTAGTTGCGGAAATCCCCGCTAGCCGACGTTTAGGTCGGCAGTGGATCTCATCATCCAACAGGGGAAGATCACTGCCATCTCCCGCGATAAAAGCATGATATAGGCTTATGGTGTTAATGACCAATGCAATTGACAGTCCGGAAATACGAAATGAACAATCAGTCAGTGAATCAACTGAGACACTAGAAGGCCCTCACTTTCAGGCCACGGAGTACTCAATCATTCAATAAATCAACCGAGACGCTCACTGGGAGGCCACAGAATAATCAATCAACCAACAGAAGTGCTCACCAGAAAGCCACAAAATAAACGATCAATGAATCAACTGAGTCACTCACTGGAAGGCCACGAAATATTCAGTCAACTGAGGCACTTACTGGAAGGTTAAGAAATAAGCAATCACCGAAGTCCTCACTGGAGGGCCATAGAATAATCCGTCAGGCAACTGAGTTACTCATTGGAAAGTCACGAAATAAACAATCAATGAATCAACGGAGTCAGTTACTTGATTGTGACAAAATAATCAAACAACTGAGACACTCACTGGAAGGCCACAAACTAATCAATCAACGGAAGCTGGAAGGCTACGAAAGAATTAATCAACAGAGTCACTCACTGGAAGGCAACGAAATAATAAATCAACCGAGGAACTCACTGGAAGGCCACGAAATAATCACTCAACTGACGCACTCACTGCAAGGCCACAAACTAATCAACGAATGAAGGGAGGCACTCACTGGAAGGCCACCATGGCGGTGTTGACGAGCGCGATGTTGTAGATGGCGTACGTGATGAGGCGCGCCTCGTTGAAGAGCGACTCGGCGTGGCGCACATTGTAGCAGACACGGATGCCCCACGCGAGGAAGAGCACCTCGCCGATGGCGAGCGCGTGGTCCCACCAGTTGTACGTGCACTGGCGGAAGCGCAGGCCGCGCGCGTCCGTGATCTGCTCGGCGGCCGGCGGCGCGCTCAGCGTCCACGTGCCCAGGTAGATGAGCATCACCAGCAGGATGGGGAACATCCACTGCAGCAGCTGCTTGTCCGTCAGCTTCACCTGCGCACGACGTGCGCGCGCAACGCGCGGTCAACCAAAGCGACTAGCGGTGCTGAAACAGCGCGTAGTACGTTCGCGCCCGCACTTTCACGCAAAAATACTCAAATTTTTGAAAAATTGTACATGACCTTACTTCAATATTAATATTACCAATATATTGTAAGGAAGAGATTTCATTAAAGGAAAAATCCTCTATCATTAATATTTTAGTTGTAGGAAGAAGCCGAACAAATGTTAAATTTTGGCAATTTTCGGAAAATCAGTTTTTTCAACACAAATGAGACCTGTACCATTGTCTTGAACGTTCTTCACTCTATCCAATAACAAAATTTAATAAAAAACTGTAGAGATTTTTTTTGAAAATTTTGAAAATGTCTCAGGTGCTTTATGGAAAGTGAATGGTTTAGCCGTTAGCGTTTTTCACTGACGGACGGGCGGACGGATGGACGAAGAGACGTTTCACCCTCATTCGATTTTTTGGAGGTCAAGTACCCACAAAATATGGATTCTAGCTACACTATGTGTTAAAGAATTCTCTTTTTCTAAATTTAGCAAATTAGATTTATCCCCTTTTTCCTTACCAGAGGTCTGTAATAAGAGTTTATCTGCCGAAAATTCGCATGAGGTCTTCAAGAATGTTTTCATATTTGATAAACATCATCAATGTCAACAATGAGAGCCGTATATATGCCATATATTTTATTATATATTATTATATATTTTATAATAAATATTTTATTATATATAATAAATATTACAGTAAGGTTTTGTGAATACTTAGTACATTAAGTGAGTACCAGAGTAGCACTTATTGAGCGTATGTATTTATCAGTGTAACGATCTCGAACATTAAATTAACATTCGTCGGAGAGTGATTGGGTGTAGATGGGTGTATTATATTACTTTCTGTGCGAGCGGAGTCGTGACGAAAATGAGGCAGTAGGCGCATAGCGTGGCGAAAATGAGGTGGGAGCGGGGGGTGGACGCCTAGGGCGAGATATTTTAAGCAGCATCGCCTAAAAACTGACGTGTCCTATCTTTTTGCAACGCTGCATTGACAAAACACCCCCTCTCTCATTCATGTGCTACGTAATATGGAAGTGGCTCATGTATCTTTTAAAAAAGGTAACAATCTAAAATGAAAGGACGGTACACTTCAAAAACCGCTGGGAAGCACAAGCTATGTTAAGCTATAACTCGAGGATAAGAATGAAACTTACCGAGGATAAGAATGAAACGAATGGGCATGTGGAGTTATGTTTCAATTCAAATGTCTAAGTGCATTCGTGAAAGAGAACATGAACTAATAAATTAAATCATAAGTTACATCGACAGGGGATCGATCCATTTCCCTTGGTATGCGCCTAGTGACCTAAGGTGCTTCTACCACTATGATTCCACATTTTTACCACAAAAGACGTTCCTGTGAACGTTATAAGCTATGTCCGCCCAGGGATGTTTTTGCGGGCGACATAAGCAGGCGGACAACATTATGCTTGGTATTGGTTAAGAGGGGCAGCCCAAACTATGGTATGCCTATATCTACTTGCATGGAAATGCATTTTGCCCTGAAGAAGGTCATGACGGCAGAACCTTGGCACTTACGCCTAGACAGTGGCGTCTCCTGGACAGCCAAGTAGATACTGACTCCAGACACGGAAGCTTACGCATTCATGCGCCACGCCTACCTTTGTTTCTGTACAAGCAGAAGCTGCGCTTTCACAGGGGACAGCATTTCCCTTCTTACCTTGTGGGCTGACTTGACGCGGTAGGTGAGCGAAACGCGCCAGGTTTTCATGAGCAGCGCAGTATACGTGACGCAGAAGCCTAAGTGGCGAGACCACTTAGTGGCGATGCAAGAGTACGTGTCCAGCACCGGGAAGATGGCCGCCATCTGAAAGGCGAAAAGGCAAGCATGAGGACAGGGTACATAATATATCAGAGGGGAAAACATTTGAGAGCAAAGTAATAAGAAGCGATGAGAAATGCTCATGCGGGTTTGTGAGGGAAAGGAAGAGATGATCAGAACAACAACAGAGGAGAACATGTGAATGAAAAGAGGACAGAAATATACCCTGGTTGATTACGAAAAATGAATTGAAACCTTATTTAAGAGACAAACATTAAACGCAAGAACATGAAACTAATGAAGATTAAATTGCAATAATGAAAAAGGATATTAGAAAATCGAATGAATTATCCAATAAATTACGAGATAGGCTAAAGGAACATTTTTAGTCACCTTTTGTTTACGAAAGTTTGGTCGCAATTTCATCACACAAATCATAATAACATGTATTAAAATCATTTTCAAGAAAGATTTCGTACCATGTTTTTTACATATGTATAAACCAAACGTAAAGCATTCCTTTTTTGGGAAGTTACAATGGTGGTGCAGACGTAAGATTTCTTTTGAAGATTCCACGAACAATGCAATACGTTTTAGATGTGGGTTGTCGCGAGAAATTGCTCTGCTCGCTAAAGGAAGCTTACTCCAACGAAGATAGAGGATGGTTACTTTTTCTGTACATAAAACACATAATTAAAGGAGGTTTCTGCGGAGTATTTTAAAACCTACACCCTGATATTTCGCTTTAAAGCCACTGAAGCGCCAAAGAGATACAAAAGGATGAGAGTATCGCGTGAGTAACTCCTTTGGAACTTGCACGCCTGTCCTTGCTTCTTTAGCTTTTGACCTATGAACTTCTGTAAACTCTTCTTTCGTACATTGCTTGGGCTGAGATCACTTCAGAGGAGGGATTGCTGAGTGTCATGACAGAACGTGAGAAGGACTTTACAAAACGATCTGTTTCTTGAGGAGCGTTTGTAATTTGAATGGGCAGAGATTGTTTGGCAAAATTGAATTTGCAAGAGCTTCACGAACAGTAATTATTCAATATCACGGAGATTCACTTAAATTCTATTGTTTGTCGTGGTGGGTTTCTATAGACTTTGGAATGTTACAAGTTTATATTTTTTACGTTTTTGAAGGTCTCGGATACATTTATTCCTTTGAGGTAAAGTTTTGCAAGAGAATGTAATAAATTCATAAATTATTTGTTATTGTTTCCGAACTGCTGAGTTTATAAACGAATCTTTTATCTACTGTTCCCGCATTAATATTTTTATTTTGTTACTTTGAATAATTTTCAGGTAATATAATTTATATATTTTTAAATAAAAAAACTTTCAGACGTCTCTATTGTCAGCTAGGGTCATACAATACTTAAATTGGAATCCTAGAAAAAACCTCTCTGCAGACTATACTTCACTAAATAAAACATGTGATTGTGAAAGTGTTTTCTGAATGGTTAGAGGTTTTAGAACAACTTTAGCTATCGTATTTTATGAATCAGTAGAACAAGAATAAGAAGTCGATAATTGACAACTTTTGAAACCAACCATGACTGTAAGAAGAGAGGGAAAGTGGAAGTGCATAGCCCCGAAACGTTTTCTACTGGGCCTCTTGTGTAAAGATCAAATTAACGTTCTAGAATTTAGTTTGAATCTCATCAGAAATTGCCTAACTAAGTTATTCTAGTGAATGGTGCATACGTGAGGACAAGGAGACATCTTATTCCTCGCTTCTCTCTCCGCGGGACGGCGCTGGGCTCAGTAGCAACACATCGATGTTTGAAAACATTTAATTTGAGAGTAGTCGTGTTTATTAATTTATAATTAAGATTTAACTGACAAAGCAAAGTAAAATATAATAAAACAAATTAAAGAACTGATCCTGAAATATACTAGGAGGTTTTACTAGAGGGGGCAGACAACGTAGAGGCTGGACTAACTGCACATCATTGCTATTCGCGTTAAGTGACATATTAATTTAATAAGAGTAACAGAAGACGAAAAGAAGGGAGAAGGAATTGTTCTTTCAAACACATTTCTTCTCCTTGAGAAAAACTAATATGCATAGAATTATTTTTTTAATAAAGGAGGCGTGTATGAAATAAATAAGTTCCATAAACATTATTCAATTCTCGTTTGTTTACTAGTGAACACCCGGCAACCATATTTTCAAATGAAGCAACCATAAGGACACTTCGTACAGCATAGCGTGCACCAATCGACTTCAATATCGATCTTTTGCACATGAGCAGATGCTGCAAAGTGATGTTAAACTCAAAATGCGTTTGACTTACCGACTGATCAGATCGATCGCTTGACTCATCGATTGATCAGATCGATATTGTCGCTGTCGATTGCTGTAACTCTTCGAAGTGCAAACTCTCCCTATTTCGAGCACAAGTGTACACTGTTTTCTGGAGTTGGATGGAAAATCAGAGCGGCGTCCGTTGCAGTTGGCCGTGCTCACGCCCCCGCCCGCCCCCCTCCAACTCACCTCGAGGTACATGATGGCGCAGCCGAGCAGCGTGATGCCGAGGAAGATGGGCGAGGCCACCTTGAAGACCTTGAGCCTGCGGTGGCGGTACACGTAGGCGGAGAGCAGCAGCGTGGTGAGCGCGCACAGGCACGAGACGGCGAGCAGCGCGACGCGGAAGGCCCAGTTGTAGGGCGCGAGGCACGGCCGCGCGTCCACGCACGCCTCGCAGCCCGGGGCGCAGCGCGCGCACCGGAACACGGCGCTCCACGCCGCGCTCGCGTTGCGCCGCTCCTCCAGCCACGCCGCTGCGCACGCCGCGCCGCGCCTTGCACTCGCCCGCATCGAGCGCTTGGCTCAGCGATTGATCGGATCCATCGTTTGACTCATCGATTGATCAGATCCATCGGTTGACCCATCAATTGATCAGATCGATCGTTTGACTCATTGATTGATCGGATCGATCGTTTGACTCATCGATTGATCAGATCCATCGGTTGACCCATCGATTGACCACATCGATCGTTTGACTCATTGATTGATCGGATCGATCGTTTGACTCATCGATTGATCAGATCCATCGGCTGACCCATCGATTGATCAGATCGATCGTTTGACTCATTCATCGATTAGATCGATGGTTTACTCATCAATTGATCAGATCGATCGTTTGACTCATCGATTGATCAGATCGATCGATTGTTTTAGTGATTTCGCTCACGTCAACTACCAGGGTCACCAGTCCCATAAGTGTAGTGCACGTTGTTTTCTCGGGAGGGGGTTACAATATTTCCCTACCTGTATGGCGAGATCTGGTGCCGACCTAACGTCGGCTAGCGGGGTTTTCCCCAATCAGGAATCTCCTATCATCGGGGCACCGCTCCAGGCGAGATAAGCTCTAAGCTCCCGACCGGTCTCCCGGCATATGTGCGTGTGTAATGCGTGTTAGTGTAAGTGTGTAAAGGGAGAGGATAGAACAAGGAAGAGATAAAAAAGATCGCGCGCGGCTCGTGGCCCGATTGGTAGGATACTGCTCTGGCATTCGCCTGGTGTTGATCGAAGAAACCAAGGAAAACGCATCGTTCGTGTTAAGGTAATAGCCTGCCTGAGTTTTAATATTACTTTCTTTCTACGGAGTAGAGAGAAAGTTATGTAATGCTGGACGAAAAAACCCGGCAAATTGTGGGCAGAAAAACTCTCATTACAGGGCCTAGGTAACAAAAGAGTGGATAAATCCAGTTACTAAATTTAGTAAAACAATCTTCTAATACGTGATATAGCCAGAATATATGTTTTGTGGGTCCTAGACACCGAAATACTGGATTACGGTCTGTCTGTCCGTCACGCTCGCGGCTAAACAGTTCAGCCAATCTCTGAAATTGATATTATCCAATTCATCTGGCTAATGTTACGGCCCCTTTAATTTGAAAAAGCTATTTTAATTTTGGGAAGCATGAAGATCCTGGGACATTTTCAAAAAAAGTAGCTCCGTCTTTTTGGATTACCTTTTGTTGTTGGATAATGTGAAGGACGTTTAAGAGAATGCTGCATATCTCATGTTCGTTGAAAACTGATTTTTCGAAAATTGCAAAAGTTCAAAATTTTTCGGTGTCTTCCTACAACTAAAATATTAAAGATATATTTTTTCCTTAACGAAATCTGTTTCTTAGAAATAATTTTGAAATAAGGTCATATTCATTTTTTTTCGAAAATCTGAGTATTATTCTCGTTTTTTTGCGTGAAAATACGGGCGAGAAAGTACTTGTATTTAAGCACCACTAGTTTTTTTGTGGCGTATATCGGAATTTAAACATGCTTACTCGTAGGATTAGGTATTAAGAAAAACAAAAATACTTAAAACATATTATTTCATATGTTATGCACTTCTTCCTTTCAAAAACCGGATATGATTTATGACATTACCCATGAACTGTTTAACATTTTTTATGATTCTTTTTCAAGATTGTTAATTGAAATATTCTTTAGTGCCTGAATCTAAATTTGAAGATTGATAAGGGAATTGTATGTACTTTACAGGGATTTGAATGAGAACTTTTATAAACCATTGGGAACAATATTGATAAAATGCATTTTCTGTGATAATTATTTGAGGTTAAGGGACAAAAATTGATTTTATGATATTAAATAAAAAAGAATCATAAAGTTATCTTAAAAATTAGAAGAGTTATGATGTTTCATGTTTGGTCAAACAAGAGAAAAAGTAACTTTAAGAAAAAGCCAGAATAAGATTCATTAGCGCTAAACAGCTGTGAACACAAAACCCCTAACTGCACGAAAGAATGTCCAAAATGGGTATTCTACCTTTAATGTGACATAATAAGGACTTTACATTAGTATAAAATGGCATTTTTAAAATTTCTTAAGATCAAATTTACGTTGTTCCTCTCAATTTTAGCGATCATGGCTAACCGAACTGCAAATAGTCGTCGGACATGGCGTATGCACACGCATTCGGAAAAGTACCAATACATAAAAAATACCAAACTTAGAAACAAACAGTTTTAAGCATTGGAAAGTATTCATCTCAATGATCAAGAAACAATGAAAAACAAAAATTGCAACATTTTACAAAAAACGCCATTTTGAGTTAGACGAGCACATTAAGTGCAGTAGTTAAGGCTTGTGGTACAAATACGAGTAAAACACACTCATTCTGCAATCTCTGCATGAAAAGATACTGTAATAATCACTACTGTAGGGGGAGAAATGTCTGAATAGGCGGAAAGATGAAGCTCTAAAATTAATTTACCCGAAACGACTGAAATGTTAAATTGAACCTTGTCATTCTGAGGGGTGGCATTGCAAATCTTGTATCTCCAACAGTGTAGATAGCTACAGAACAAATATCAATGGCATAAAGACTCATAAACTGCTGAAAGTGCCATGCTTATTTGTATAAATTAAAATTAATATGTGACTGTATTGCGCACCGTTAACTGTATTGTCTCTATTTTGTGTATCATTTACTGGCATTGTATATTGTATTATTGTATTGCATTTTATAAATCTAGCCCAGGGTATTAACTCTTAAGTAGATCAAATATAGATTATATATCTCTAAGTATTACGTGCCTCATTAGCTTACGGTCAGAGCAACAGGACGTAAGGTAGGGAGTTTGATACCTGCTCAGAGCATCTAACACTTTAAATTTAAACCGTTTCTATATACTATAGTTAAAATTGCATCATTTAGGACAACACTCCTCCAATGTTCCGAATTGTCATCCCGTATTCTATTTGTAAAATAATGTATTTTTATTTAATAATTTAAAAAAATATTTCATACCACACGTCAGTTCTGGTGCTTTGGGAACCAAGTTGAACGCCAAACGTACGCGATAATCGACTAAAAGTACCTTGACTGTAGGATGAACATACGTTTTGTAATATTCCCTGCAACGACATTAACTGAGTTTGCAGTATTATCAGTCAATATTCGAACGCGGCCGCATTATATAAAGTGCTTATTTAATTAATTAATTTATTTTATAGTAGCTCTTTAGATTGCAAATATTTTTAATAACAACCCTGCCTGCAGTCAAAGCGGAGTTTTAAACCCGACATCCGGCTCCATTGAATTTGCATGCTTGAATTTTTATTTACCTTAGGACCTCGAAAATTTGAATTATGGTGGATAAACATAATTCTTTTCAGTTCATGTGATCAAGGTTAAGTCAAAACATTTCGGGTAAATGAATTATCGTTTCCTTTCAAAGGCGAACCTCTGAAATTCCGAATTGTATTCCTCTAAAGTACTGTTGCCAACCCTCATCATTGCTGTCCTCAGCGTCTGCAACCTAAACCGAATAATACTCGCTCACACTTCTTCCAAACGTTTCAAGTATTTCCGCGGGCTGTGTCAGTTTCTATTTGGCTCTCCGGGAGACACTAGGTAAGATGCTGACATTTCGGCTGTCAAGCTGCAATCTTCCTCCGCCATTTCGCCTTTGTGTTCACCTTGCGGAAGGTCGCAGCATGTGTGTACATGAAGTACCTACTTAAAAAGCTGAGTCCCAGAGTAAGCTGTAGCTATAGCGTAGAACTATTCTATAGCATAGTACATTTTATTTACATTTGTCGTCACTGGCCTCATTTCTCATGAGTTGTACCCGTGAATGTTGCAATTATAAAAGATATCCTCGTCAAACGTCGAAAACGTCTTTGTGGCCGTCGCCCCACTGCCAAGTTTAAGGGCAACTCCCATCTCACTAATGAGAGTATCTCTCTTTTCACTAGTCAGCGTTCACGCCCCACTACCCGCACATTATCGTCCAATTATTTTCCATTGACAATTGATTACATTCCTATAAAATATTGCACGTGGCAAGAGCACAGTGGGAATTGACATGTTGATCTACTTATAATTGAAATGTAAATAAGCTACATTGATCCCAACGGGAAGCGCGGGCACTTAGCTATACACGACGGGTTGGGCTAGTTCGAAATGTTTCGCAACATTCATTACTTTCTCCCTCATATAAATATTTATTTTTAGTATTTTAACAGATGCGCTGTCTATTGTTTTGAATATAACATTCCATTAATGGCCCCTTTTACATATACAGTTAAAACAGAATTACTAAAATGTAGGATGGTTCACAGATACATTTTTTAAGAGAAGTATTTTAAGGGAAGAATTCATATAAACGCATCATTCATTAGGAAAAGTAATGATTATACTAAGCGACTATAGAAATAAGTTTATTTATGTTTTTTAATAATTCAAGTAGACATGATTTTCACGCGTGTGCTTGTAGTGAATTGTTTTTAATTTTTATAATTAAACTAATAAGATAAAAACGACCAGACGAGGAAGGAACTATTAACTAACTTTATATAACTAACTTTATCGAAATACAGAACAGTTTTATGAGGACTTGATAGCTTGAGGTGTTAGTAAAGTACACATCAAGAACGAAATAAAAATCACATCTATATATTATTGAGTCATTTTTTTTGTTAGAATGAATGTTTGTTCGGCATTACGCCTACCGCTTGATTAGGCTAATACCGCAAGCACGTTGCAACTAATTGCATTTAATAATTGATGAAATAGATGTCGTGTTATCTAATTCAGTATAAACTTTATGAAACAGCTTAAAGGCAAAAAATTATATATTCTTTTTACGTTACTATGTGTGTTTACAAAAATATTTATAAAAAGTTAAAAAAGAATCATCCTCACAATACTGAAAATTCAATGGAGGCTGCGTGTTGCGAATTTCGTTTAAGACCACTTACTTAAATACGGCTACGTTTTGTGTGGGAAATTCAAATTTATAGCTCTTTCCTTCGAATCACGACCGTACATTTTGATAAGGGAACGCAAGGGAATGAGAACTTTCTTGTGTTATAGAAAACTTGCGTTGTATCGTATCAACTCAATAAATGTCTACGATATAGAGACGTTTTAAGTACACTGGCGGATAAAAAGTATAAGGATGAGGGATAGTAGAAGCCGTGATTAACATTTCACGGATGACTAACGCCCAATGACGTAATGAAAGCGGGACGAAATGGCCCAGGCACACTATCTACTCTGCGGCGTTAAAAGGGGATGTCCACTGCGATAAGGTCTAGTCGGGTATATCTCGTCTTCGACCTCGTTCGTCTTTGGTCATATGGTCCTTTCGGCGCATTTCTGACCACGTGAGCCGTGAGGCGTTGACGGTGCTGGATACACGAGCATTCCCATAGCCGTAGACCCACTTCGGGGTGACTGCGGAGCACTGACAAACGTCGAGATCGACGCGTTGTGAGGGAGGCATTGTTAGATCGTACGGCTACCTGCGGCGAGACATGTGGTCCCCATCGTGTCTCCATGCACCATTGGGAACTGGTTACTCGCAATTGGGGAAGGGATGAGAAGAATTTATGGATCATAAGATTTATATAGTCGTTGATGGAAGATACAATATCTTTCTACATAACGAAAGCTTTCTATTTACGAAAAACAGTAGGCATTCTCTTGAGTTTCCTTATCAAAATTCACGGTTGCAACTCCAAGCCAAGTGCTACCCATTTGAATTTCCCACCCAGAACGTAGACATGAGACCAGAGACTAACCTTAAAGGACGTCTTAGTCTTAAAAGCAACACGTAGCCTTCATTGAGTGTCCAGCCAAGGAGAGCAGGTACCTACCTTCGACGAGGGATCCGTTGAAGGGCTTGTGCTGCGGTGAGAAGAAGCCCGGGCGGCACACGCACTGGTAGCCGCCACGCACCCACCCGGCGCCCGGCCGCGCCACGCACTGCGGCACGCACCACACACGCGTCAGGCGCGAACCTGGCGCTCCGCTGCAAGCTCAGTTTTACTAATTTTACTCAACGTAGTCAAAACCATTGACACACATCCATTACGTCATACCTATTTCCATGGAATACTTCTATTATGGATATATATATATATAATATATATATATATAATATATATATATAATATATATATATATTTCAATATGAAATGCTAGTAGGGTATTGTTATTATCTTTTGACTTTTCATTTTCTCTTATCTATTGTTTTCAATTGCGTACCGGGGTGTAACGAACGATATCTGCAACTTTACGCCTACCGAAAGTTCCGCTATATAAGTATAAGTAGTCTGATAGTCTTAAATAGATACTGTAAACGAAAAACACTTCAGAGTGGTACGACCATCTGCATTTGCTGAGAATGGCAGAATGGAGGAAGTCCCGGGGAAGACTCAACCATGGAACAAGGAATACTGACTGCAGATGGCAACAAGAAATTTGACAGAGGGGAAGATGTGGCTGTGGTAGAGAAGCGCTGGAAAAGGAGGAACTGACACATCAACAGATGTAGACTACTCACACCACCACATCACACACCAACAAAAGCCACAGCACACAACACACACACACATCATCACTATATATAAATATATATAGTATAATGATTATATATTATATATAATATATAGCATATATATTACCTATGATATTATCACCATTCTTGAACCAAGCAAAGTGGCTCATGGCATTGTGTGCTGATTTCGCATTCGGGAGACCCGGGTTCAATCTCCGTGCTGACCTTCCTCTCAGGGGTTTTCGTGGTTTCTTTGGGTCATTCAGAAGAATGTTGGGATTTTTCTACTGAAAGGCCACGACCGCGACACCGGCGACGCTAGCCGAATTCGATAACTGCGCGAAGTCATGAAGGTTAACGAGAAGGAATTCGAGACATCGCTTGTTCCTGGTTAGGTGACTGTCTAGGAATCTCGGGATCTGATGGTGTCAAGGCTAATTGCCATTTACAGAACATGCAATGGCTAAATACAAACACAAATTATTTTTTGTTGTATAAAGTAATTGAGACACCAGCCCTAATATATATGGAAGCGACAGTTGGACCCCCACACAGAAAGAAGTCAACTACCAACAGCAGAAATATGTTCTTCAAAAGAGTTTAATATTGTCCCTAAAAGACCAAATAAGAAATGAAGAAACATAAGAACACATATGAACGTGCACAACATCGGAGAAAAGAGTGTCTAATTACTGGAGAAAGTGGAAAGGACATATCCAAAGAATGCAGGAGGACACATTTTCAAAATATTTCGAATCACAAACCTAGAGGAAAGAGAGATATTGGAAGACCTTCAAAAAGGTGGTAAAAACTCTTTTTGTGAAGTCGGGATAGGCATCGCCTACCCCGTGAAATAAAGAAGAAGTATCAGTGTATTACTATGTTGTCGTTTTATAAAAATTGAACACTTGGGCTGGATCCAGGCACGAATTTTGGGAGGGGAAACTCAAAATGTTTTGGTCGAAGGTGCCATATTACTGATTTTGTTATATGTCGTAGGCTACACTAGCCCGTGCTGCAATACAATTTTATTCTTTTTAATGATTATAATTTTGTTTGAAAGTATCGGGACAAGTTAAAATTAATAGATACTGAAAAATATTAGGTGTGTGTGTGAATTTACCTCATTTACTTCCCCGTAGATCCGCGTCTGGTTTGGGAAATACAAGTAAGCATGGTAACTTAGAGCTTCCCTTTAATTTGTGAATTCTTAACGCATTAGGTGAGAAATACATTATCAATTAATATTAAAATTGCACGTGCGAATAGCGAGTGGAAATATTCCATCCACGTTCGCCAACGTTAGTTGGTTCTCAATTGGTTAAGGTAGATAGCAGAGCCATGTAGAAATTAAAATCGACCGAGCGAATGAAGAGACCTTTGTCAATAAACAACAAAGGACGCTGTTCGGGCAAATAGCAGCAAATGACGTGGGCGGCGGGGCGGCTGGGTGGCGCAACAGGCAGCGACGGCTGCGCCGTGTGATTGCTCCACTGGCCGCAGAGAAGCGCCACAAGCGCGTGATTGGACGCGCAAGGCTTCGGCACAAGGGTCGCTCCGGGACAAGGGCCGCGCAGGGCGGCACGGCGCGCAGTGGGCTATTGTTCGATTTAAATATAGTGTCTTGTGACTGATCATAAACTGGCCGTTGTTATCGAATTGGGGGCTTTGTTACCTCTGTAATTTTTGGTATTGAAGCTTCCGATTGTATAACCGCTTCACAGCTGATGATCTGTCACAAGTCTCTGTATTTATAACGGACAATCAACAGAGAAGATAATTAGGTGGCTGACTGTTCGTCGTCACGTGATAATGCCACGGCCGTAACCTATTGTTGGAATAAAATTTGTCTACTTGACAGCTAACGGCTGACAGGGTAGAGGGGGTTCCGATATCCAACCAGAGGCTTGAAATTCTGATGACGTCACTGCAGAGTTGCCTATACTTACTAAGAAAAAAAGAAATCTTATATAACAAAGCAATGAATATTGAAGAGCGCCATTACTACTTTGGTTATGTATCATGTTTGCGGTTCTGTGTCTTCTATTGTAATGTGCTCTTATTTTTATGTGTTTCTTGCTACTGATGCAAGATTGCATAATTGAACATATTGCAATATTGCACTACCCCATCCCCAGCTGTCAAGTAGATAGAAACATTATACATTACAATAAATAACAGCGGATCAGAAGCTTCGGCATTACCACAGTGTTAATAGATATATTTAAAAGATTTATTATTAATACTGCAATTAAGAGTTTTTGTACGGTGGCAGAAAATCTTCACTTTGCATTAATTAAGCTTACGTACATTCGGCAGCAATAAAATACTTTACAAACTTATGCACAATTTCATTTCGTCTGCATTCACAGCACCCATCCTCTGCACTTCACGGAAATCTTACGACTTTCTTACACCAACATTTCACTCTTCTTCACAAAACAACACTTTAATTGAATAATAATAATAATAATAATAATAATAATAATAATAATAATAATACAAATTTTTGAAAGTAGTGAACATGTTCATTTTAAATTTAAAAAAAATTACTGCAATAAAAAAATTCCAAAAGCCTGGAATCCTGCCCTTCCATGCCCCACCAGGCTTGTATTGCTACCTCCGGTGAGCGCGTTGCGGCCCACTGTGCGACGCGCGGCGACACGGCGCAGTGCGTTGCGCTGCTCTTTTTGTGCGCCGGAGCCGAGCCGAATAATGGCGGAAGCGCGCGCGCCGCGGACCAATTCCTATTGGGCCACTGAAACACGACCCAACTCTGCGCGCGCGAGTGGCTTTTGTGTCGAGTGGCCGTCGCGTTTCAGTGACCTTTCGAGCCGAGGCACGAGCCAAGTGCAGTGACAAATGACGGCCGTAAATAGGGGGGTTTATGAGTTCTTAATCGGATGTGTGACGTACGCGCTTTTTTTCAATCATGCTGAACAGAAACGACATCTGGTTTGATGGAAGAATTTCAGACACTAAATTCTGTTAGTGGCTTATTACAATTATTTTCTTCCTTATGTTCTATGCCGGTCCTATATTTGTGGGTCATAGAATAGGTTCTAATAATTATTTTGGAATTTACCTCCAATAGTTTAATTTATTTATTGTTTTAGTTAAAAACTGTGTGTGCGTTGACAAATAACGGCCGTAAATAGGGGGGCTATGACTTCTTAATCGGATGTGTGACATAAGCGCTTTTGTTCAATCATGCTTAACTGAAACATGTGGTTTGAATTTCAGACACTAAATTTATGTGGGTTGTAGTGGCTTATTACAGTTATTTTATTCTTCACGTTCTATGCCGGTCATATATTTGTGGGTCATAGTATAGGTTCTAATAATTATTTTGGAATTCACCTATAATAGTTTTATTTATTTATTTACGTGAAAAACAGTTAAAAACTGTGTGTGACGTGATGTGGGGAGAAGTTAATTTCAAGTTACATTTATGTCCAGAAGCAAAACAAGGGTCCATCTCAGCATTTGCTCAAGGATCAGGGAAACTAAATGAAAACCTGATCGAGATGGGGGTCATTGATCCCGAAGCTGAAATACAGTACGTATTACTGGTTCTTTAGAATTTTACAATCGTAATGGTAAATAATACACTAAATGTCGTTGTTAAAATTAATATTACTTTTACTAATACTAATATAAATATTAGTTCCTTCGTTGTACTTCCTGCATGCAGAAATAAACGATCGTAAGGTATATTTACGTTATTATAATTCTATCATCATTCAAATTTCAACATTTAATAAGTATATCGCGGTCCATGGTATCAAACTTGGGCATTGGGTAAACGCTATTTTGTTGAAATTTCCTCTTGTTCTAATTGGTTTCTTTTCGGAGAAAATCAGTAAAGGTGTATTACAGGTATATACCCATAACAGATTTTACGTAAACAAATATTATTATCACTGTTAAAATGTTACATTTAAAGGTTCGTGAGCGGGTCTAATGTTAAAGGGCGTGGCTCTCCGTGTTAGATGAAGACGCGAACAACCGCAGTAGCCACCTCGAAAATATAAAAACTTGTAGTCTTGTAAAAAAAATGTAATGTATATTTAAACCTGTTTTTACTTTTTGACCAAAGCGGAAGGAAAAAAAAGACATAACGCTCAACACTTCATTATGGATGTTGTTCCATACTGACAATAAAGCGGTGATACAATGAGTAGGTTTTATCCAACTTTTGAAAACAAATTTAAAATGAACTCCTCTCCAAACAAGAGGTTCCAGGAGAAAATACACGTATACAGAAACCTTAGTATTGTCCCATCTCTCGTGTCAACGTGAGTGAATAAATTGTCAGCCAACTTTTATTTAAAAAAAATATTTTTTTACAAACACAGAAGCAATTTACTCATTCACTGAATTATGCGGATCTTGACACAACACATGTTACAATTTCTGTTTGTAAGCCTACTACCATTTCAATTTCCTGTGTAACTCTAATATTTTGTACATTTGTACACACACACAAAATGAAAGAGAAACGAGAGAATGAATCATCGAGCATTTTGGAAAAAGAGAATAAGGAAGGAACAGAAATACACAGAAAAGGTAAAAACAGAGAAAGTGAAAATAGGACGCGACGTCTATAACCAATAACATAGGCACAAATTAAAATTTGTCAGACCCAAAGACTTTAGACATGTTTTTCTATGTATGACAATGCGCAGATTTAGAATCTAAATCCAGAATTGCACTACCACTCACCTGTTTGTTTTAAGTAGCGAAAACTCACCGTGAAATTGTATTTTCTTTTGTTTTCGGGGGCTGTTGTTAGAGCCAAGATTCAGACGTGCTTTTCTAAGGATTTCAACGCGCTGAATACGAATCTGAGGCCAGAATTGCGCCACTACGCTCCAGAATTTTTTAAATCGCAAACAACTACCGTGAAATTTACAATTTACAATTCCTGTGACAAGTCTTTAGATCTGACAACCCCCCGAATACAAAAAAAAAAAAAAAAAAAAAAATTCTTGATGGTTTTTTTATTTAAAAAGAATTGGAGAGTGTTGGCGCAATTCTGACTTCAGATTCGGATTCAGCGCGTTAATATATATAGAGAAACATATCTCAGGTCTTTGGATCTGACAAATTGTGTGTATGTGAGCCTGTATAATTATTGAGCTTTCAACCGTAACCTTTTCCCGTGCCAGGACCCCAGGACCGTCCCAACACCGGAAAACAGTCAAATAAATTAAATAACCCATTTCACCTCCACTCGATAAGTAGATATTTGAATTAGTCAAGGGGAGGTGGGGGGAATGGGAATCTGCCGTCTCCCGCCTCCACCACCGCCGCCGCCGCCGCCTGGCGGGCTGCGGGCGCTGACGTCAGAGCGGCGCCGCGACTTCAAAGCCAGCGGCACGGGGCCCGCCCCGCCCTGCCCTTCGACGGCGAGGAAGCTGCCGCTGCCGCTGCCGCACCGGGAACGTCGGAAACAGTTTATGGAGTCCCCGCTCACAAAGCGCACGCCGCTCGTCGAAACCACAGCGGCGCGCGCAGAAACAGTGATACGCGCGCGAATAACGGAATAACTTTGCTTTCCGGTTATGCGGGATTGCTCATGACAAACAATGATTGCAGAATGGTTCAGAACGAATGTCGCAAGCTTCTAGAATATGTAGTAGGGCCAAAGATGATCATCTTTGTCAATGGAAGTGAAGTAGAAAATCTCTTAGTGGAGTTGCAAGAGTAAACATTTTCCCCTGATTTGTAGGCAACTAATCCTGTATCATGTGTATGTTAGGTCCCCGAGGTAGCTGGTCGAGGACCAACTTTATAATATAAGCCTCCTTGCCCTGTGCAAGACGACCTTGCCCTAATAGGGATTAAACGGGATAATATTAATATTAATATTAATAATAATAATAATAATAATAATAATAATAATAATAATAATAATAAGCGCTAAAACTTTGATATAACTGACCGCCCGAGTTTGCAAGCGAAGCAGGCACCTTGGTTCTACAAAGGTCTCGGTGTCTGCTACGGGCACCTCGCTAAGCGAAAGACTTGAAGAAACAATAATAATAATAATAATAATAATAATAATAATAATAATAATAATAATAATAATAATACTGTATTGGTCATAGAGAGTTTACAAAACACCACTTCAGGGTGAGTAGCCTAGCGATTAAGAGCAAATGTGACTTCATTATATGTGATTTCTCACCAAATATTCATGAGTAAAAAGTTGACGACTCTAGACTATGTAACGCCTTTTACCATGAGATTACTTGATGATTTGATTGGATTCCGGCACGCAAATAGGTCATTAGTCCGTAAGTATGAGTACATTTTTAACGAGAGGTGGCGATGTCAGCGGGTCAATTCAGTGATGGTCTCGCAATACTCTTGCAGTGACTTTCGTGTGTTGAAGCAAGGAGGACAGCCAAACAGTTTATGATCGTATGCCTCACGTCGTGAAGTTCTCTCCATGGTTAAAAACAAAAGAAAAAACAAAAAAAAAACTAAAACGGCGCAATTTCGTGAGATGACCGATCACTGTTTTCATCTCAGACCCGTTGATAACCCGGCGGTTGGTTTACGAGGTCCTGGAACCAGTTGCCCCTCCCATTTGTGAACGTCCCCGCCATTGCTCTCTTCCAACAACAACGCTCGTCTTCATACCGCTAGGGCCTCGATAACTCATCTAAAAGCACCGGCTTCGGTGGCTCAGGGCATCGACTGGCCTCCGACCGGGAGGTTCTGGACTTCGAGTCCGTACGGTGGCGGGTTTTTCGACACTAGTTTGTCAGCTAGGTCGAATTCAGCCGCAGTCTAGAGGAGAGTTTTAGCAGCCGGCTTCTCTGATCTGCTCTAGTTTTCCGTGGTTTCTCTGATCATCCCGAGGCGAATGCCGTAGCAGTACCCCAACAAACGGGCCACGGGTTCGCGCGCGATATTTTCTTCCTTTTCTTTGCCCTATAGACGAATCCGCTTAAGAACGAGCTGAAATGACAAGTCACTGGACAAGTGAACATCCCATGAAATTCAGATAAGTATCCCTCCGTCTCGACAGCGGTTGAGCCACGCCTCTCCGTTAAGTGTTTATCTTTGTGCATGTCACCCGTGATAAAAATATACAATACACGTACTGGAATAATGACCGTAGCTGTTGACGGACCCGGAAACACGAAATAATCAATTAATTAATCAATCAATCGCCTGAAGAAATCTACCACGCCCAGCCGCATTGCCAGCCCTAGCCCAATACAAAATGCATGGGATTTTATGTATTGTTCACCCTTTCCGCAAAATCAGAAGAAACTGCGAGAAGCGATTTGCGCTTCTTGGAGGTGAGGTCGCATACATTTTCTAAGGATCTGCACAATTCTATACAACGGCTTCTACAAGAAAGTGTGCATAGTCTGGGCTGTGTGTATATACAGAGCGTGTATTTGTATAATACATGCAGTAATACTCAGACTACTGTTCAATTGCAATACTTTATTTTTCCTTGAGATCCTCTCTCTTTATTGATCTTCGAATTATCCTTCTAGGAAGATATTTTTGGACGAGGAAAGCTCTTATTTTTATTGTGCTCAATGGTCGGTTTGTTAAGTTGGTATTTATTGGCCGCGAATAACAGATTTCGTTAATAATGTATTTTCATTTGCGCCGCGCATTTTAATATTCAAATACCGCATTTGGGGACATTAAATCAATAGATTAAATCAATTTACAATTATTGGTTGAGAGGAATATAGTTATAATGCGATTAATTATACCCATGGACATCACAAAGATATAATATAGGTTTAATGAATGTAATTGTTGTTGAAAACGTCAGTTGGCTAATGAATATCAAATAACAGACGCGTGAACGTTTTTTGACGTGATAGGAGAATAAGATTGACGATAAAGTGGGTAAAATATAAATTTTCTTATTTGATATCCGTAAAATGTACTGCATTCAATTACATCAAATTATCAAACTATGCACGAAATTATTTCGTAAGTTCACTAGAAAAATGTCAATTTTTTTGTCACCAAAGTGCACTGACTGATACTTAATCAATGAGTGAGTATGAGTACTTCACTTATAGTGTTATCGAATTAGGTAAATTATGTCAATTTTCATAGCGAATTCTACTTCTGTATTGTGATTTATCGACAATATCTTTATAAATTCATTTAATATTTTACTAGCCGATAATTGTATTGCTAGTTCTTAATACCGCAATAAAAATCTACATTTGAATTTCACCAAACGATTTAGGTAACACGGGTGTGAAAGTCTTAAATTGTAATCAATTCTGATAACAGCGAACCGGAAATGGTTTGACTACAATATAGAACAGAAACAAACGTCTTCTGTTGAAAAAACTATTTAAGAATTTTTTGAATCAAATTTGTGAAAAGTTTTAACTTTTGGAATTGTCAACAAAATTTACTCTACCAATAGTTTATTTTGGAATGAAAGTAATTTTACATCGATTTCAGTTTTTAGGGCGTTCAATACAACGGAGAACATGCAAACAGCAATTTACGAACGAATGACAGAACCTCTTTAAAGGGGAGTGAACACTTTCAATGATGAAGTCGCAGTAAAGTTCTCAGGTCGATGTGTAGTCAAATGGGCAAGCGTTTTCTGGAAGTCGTGAAACAACATAAAAAAGAGATTTTAGAAAAACAAATTATAGAACCAACACAGAGCACAACTCATTCTTAAATGCATACAAATAAAAAATACCTTATAATTCTCATTGATGTATTTGTAATGCTAATGTGCAGTAAATATGTTCTTGTATCCATAACCATGGAATCATAATATTATAAAAACGTTGATATTTTCACTGTAAAATGAAAAATACTGTATTTATTTAGTTGATAATAACTTAGATGGTTATGCGACTGAAAACAATAAGCAGAAAAATACCTCACGTCTCAGTGATCTAAGATGGGAATTTTTTCCCTACATCAGTATTCGGAAACTGTCATTCAGTCCTTCTGAAAACATTGCAGAATAGCTCACTGATAGATTCAAGTATGTATATTGTTTTGAATTTAATTTTTCAATTTGTGGTACACAAATCATTTGTGTTTCACAAATCACTTCTGCTTGTCTAATAAAAGTTTGAATTTGGGTTTGATAAAAGAAACTGAATTTTCGGCGTACATGTAGTTATTGCTCACTGAAAACCTTACTGGACTTCTCGACAACAATAATTATTTGTCTCTTTACTCACTCTAAAACTCTAAACTCTCTGAAACTCACTACAGAACGAGCCTACTCGTATCTTACCGTAGGGCGAGGATGTTGATGGTGTTCACTTGAAAATTAAATTACATAAACGCACCTTAACAATATTATATTCTCATATAGTATTAATAGTAACTGAAAGTGTGTGCGAGTGCCTGTATGCCGATTCGTCATTCACAGTTAGATCCCTTCCGGTGCACCAATCGAAACACATGAGGTCTCATTCGATGCTTCTGGGTCTCCTTATGGGTAACTGATATTTTGTTTTCGTCTCAGGCAGGAATATTATATGAAATTTGCAAAAACATGTTTTTGCGCGTTTGAAGCTGCAAACTTAGGGAATATGCCAGGAATGAAACCAACGCCACCTAAATAAACCTATGTAGAGGGATTGATTAAACCCCAGAACCCAGAGGCACAATCGTTTCACGAAGGCGCCATAAATTTATTACTGCAGTGGACTTTTTCGAACTCTGAGAATTACCCATCCCTTCGATAACTTTCAACCTTTCAAAACTGACGGTTGGAAGATATAAACTAAAGTATACATTTCCTCCTTAAATAAAGACACCTAAAATATAATTTTACATAAATAACGTTTGTTTAAAATTGTAAAATTCATTGAATAAATACACATCTTCTTACACATTTGTGAGTAGTTTTTAAAACATAAGCCTTTTCCCCCTTATTTTTAAGTCATGTGTAGGTAAATTTTCTCTTATTTTTAAGACATTTTATTGGTCATTTTCAAAGAACTTTTAGTTCACCCGATTTCGAACCCTGATTATGGGAAGTATCATCTTCATGAGAAGCGATCTTTACTTTAAGCTGTATTTTATCGTTTAAGGATCTCCTTACACCTTAATTGCGCATCGTGCGTTCGTCGGGTAGTTCCTCGTTTGGGCGTCTGCCGTGGAGCTCCCTCCTCGAGGCAAACAGCCGAAGGCAGCGCCGCGCCGCGTCGCCTGGCGCAGAACGCTGCGCGGGGGACTAGCGTTTATGAAAAAATTGAATTTTCTGGGCTTCCTGGCTCTAATTGATCTCGTCAGGGGAAGAAGGGGAAATTACGTCGACGAAAACAGCCCTCACGGCGCTGGCGGCGACGGCGGTCGCTGAAGCACGGGCGCCCTTTCACGGGAATTTTGTTACTGCACTTGGGTTCCCACGATTCATGATAAACAGTGAATGCTGCATTTCCTTCAAGAAATGTTAAATAATATAACAACATCAATCAAGTTCTGTTTTCTAACATCTTTCTGTTTCTGCAAACTTTTAACCAATTTAGTTGTTATCTAGAATGTAATGGAGCGAAAACTTTTCGAAATTAGTTTACACGTTTGCAGCACAAACAATTCGGAAGTTAAATGCTATTAGTTTTCTTTCAGAACCTTTGGGAAGTGGAAACTTTATTACTTTATTACTTAGATTATAATCTTATTGAAAGTACTAACCCAATCAATTATTATACTACTAGCTGATGTACCCTGATTTCCCTGGAATTTTTTTAATCACAATTAACCATTAAACAAAAATAGGAATGCCGATCCGATGGCCGAGATCGCTAAGGCAGTAGTGCCGGGTTCGAGTCTTGCCTCGAGCATGGTTGTATTGTGTTCGTCCTTTCACCCCCTATCATCATCATCATTATCGAGTCATCCTCACAGTTACCATACCGTTACGAGCAATAGTGGTCGCTAATGACCTAGAAGTTGATGCGACCTTAAATAACAACAGCAAAAAATATGAATACTCACCCTGCGCCGTCTCGCCTCCCTCCCTCTGCATTACCCACCCACACTCAGACCCACACCGCTAGCGCTCTCCCAACAAATGTCCAGTTGCTTTCAATAGCTCAGAATCTAATTGAGCAGTAGGAATGAATCAAAATTCTTTAGTTTTGTACTTCAAAAATCTTTTATTCACTTTGGAAAATTCCTCACTGTTTTTGAGATAATCGCGAAAAATTGAAAGAGTACACATTTAAATTTTGATTAAAGGAAATGGCAGATGAGGATATTACGAACCATAATGTAGACAATAACTCCTCTTGTTTTCAAGACATGTGTCCAAAATGTCAAAAAAATTCAAATTGGATTAAAAATATACATTTGGGTAACAAAATCTCCTCTATATATAACACGCTAAGGAAAGATGACAGTGTTTGGTCTTTTGTAAGAAACCTTCATCACAAAACCCCTTCATACTGATGGCTAGGGAATTATCCGGACCTAGATCAAATAAATTTCAGACGAAAACAGATGTTCGCAGATTATGTTATACTTTGAAAATCAGGGGCACACGTAACCTACAACACACATTACGGTGCAACACATTAAAGGGATTACAAAACGCTTTAAGTCATGTTTTTTCAAAGTCATTCCTAAATAAAGTTATTTGATGAATCTAAATAGAAATAAATGGAAATAAAATATTTCCAAGAAGTACTTAGTCGAGAAAACATTGAGCAAAAAAATCGTTTTTGCCCAAATCGGCTTTGCCATTTATTTAAATATATGAAAACCGATTCTGCTTAAAGATCATTTTATGACTTGGTAGACTCATTGGCTGACTCCGTAGCACAGATGAATGGTCAGAATGGACTAGAACTCCGAAATACACTATGTGATCAAACGTATCCGGATACGTCCAAAATGGTGTTATGGAGTGGTCGTGTTTTTCAGGAAGGGGGCTTGCACCCTTCGTTGTTTTTGTGTGGCAGTATCATGGCAAAGGCCTACGTTGATGTTTTAAACACCTTCTTGCTTCCCACTGTTGAAGAGCAATTCGAGGATGGCGATTGCATCTTTCAACACGATCAAGCACTTGTTCGTACTGCACGGCCTGTGGCGGAGTGGTTACACGACAATAACATCCCTGTAATGGACTGGCCTGCACAGCGTACTAACTTGAATCCTATCGAACACCTTTTGGATGTTTTGGAACGGCGACTTCGTACCAGACCTCACCGACCTTCATCGATATCTCTCATCAGTGCAGCACTCCGTGAAAAATGAGCTGCCATTCCTCAAGAAACCTTCCAGAACCTGATTGAAAGTACACCTGCAATAGTGGACGCTGTCATCAAGGTTAAGGGTGGGCCAACATCCTAATGAATTCCAGCATTACCGACGGAGGGCGCCACGAACTGAAAAGTCATTTTCAGCCACGTATCCGGATACTTTTGATCACATAGTGTGTATGTAAAATAAAATCAGTGACCGTCAGTAGGACCGTCTTGAAGGGCCTATAATGCTTTAATAAACAGTTCAGGGCTGGCCGTTCGAAGTTGGGATACAATTTATATTGGGTCCGAACTTCAGACGACCTGTTCCTTTTCACTTTTAAAACAATTATTTACCAAGAGTGTAAAGTTCGCACGGCTTCAGCTAGTTACGTTTGTGGTAAAAAATCATAGTTAAAAAAATGATCTTACTTATGGTTGATAAATATCTTTCTTTTATTCCAACATAACAAACGACCTTTTTCGTTACTAGAAATCGTTCATAACATAACATATTATGGCCCAGATTATGACGTATTTGCCGTTTATGGCGTGAATAATTGCATCACACATTCTGCCAATCGCAGCGAGAGAATCGTAAGGAGGAAAGAATAAACCAAACAGCCGACCACCGGTTTTTCGCATGGTGTTAAATACCCGTTACGTCTCAATAAAGTTGTTTTAAAACATTACCTTTGACTATCTTAAATATTTGTGATGCTTTTATACAAAAAAGTAACCTATGCAACTCGTTTATAATGTTGATTTATTGCGTTCCTTCAAAAATGAAAACTGGCTCCTAAAGTCGCTTATTTTCAAAACATGAACTCATACAATTAAATCCTAACATTATAAACTACTCGTAGTGGCGTAATATACCATTACCTTGCAGCGAAAACCTCATCCGTTTCCGAGATTGGCTCGAGCAAACAGACAATTGAATTCGTTTTTGTATTATTTAATTAACCAATTGTGTTTATAAAGTTGCAATTCTTTTGAAACCACCATCACTCAATTTAATATATATTTGGACAATCCTGATGTTAATGTTTCTATAAATTTGTTAGCAGAAAAATATTTTTATAATGGATAATTTCGGACCTGAAGCTCTGAAGAACCTATTCATTATTTTTTCCTTCCTAAAACACGCCCTGAATTCTTTGTTGACGTAGACGAGATGTTATTTTGGAACTAAGAGAGCCAGAGTCGGGCAGGAAAAGGTAATTGACTGAAATGTTTTATTGATTTCCCTCTCATATTTTCTCCGACCCATAAATGCCAGATGTCGATGAACTGAAAGTTGAGTCTCCTTCAACTCTTCATCGTTAATTGGCTCCTTGCCAAGTTTTTTTCGAAGAACATTTCCTTCTTCAAATAATATATCGAATCTGGACATGAACAGATTACAACTATAAAGCTACAAGCAGAGAGAAATAAAAAAGTGACATTTGTGAGTATCATGTAGAAATGAAAGCGTAGAAACTGTTTACTGAATATCAAAGAATATGTTTCTATTCTGACGCTTGGTCACTTTGTTTATTAATAAGTAATTTTTTGTAGGAAAAAAAAGTGTTTAAGAATTTACTGACCGTTAGAAGAATTATATCCAATTAAACAAATATTACAAACTGTACATGCGTAGACAATGTATACATCCATAGCAGGTATGTTTATTCAAATATAACTAAGCATAGTAAAACACTTATAGGGTTATAAGATCAGTTGAATGAATTCCCTCGTTTAAAATTGAGCGGTTATTTGTGACAATCAAAGATTTGTAGAAGAGGGCAATACATTTGATCAAAAGGAATAAATGTCAACAATAAGCAACTAATAGAAACAACAACTCCGGTTGAAGGAAAGTTTTTAAAAAGAAGTATCATCATTTCTTTTCCAGTCATTATGATAAGTGAGACGAAGATACCCTTTACATTTCGTACAAATACAGGTTTTACTGTAAAATATAAATATCAACATATACAATTAACAATACTTTTCTTATTTCGTTAAATTCCATACATGCTCATTCACATCAATCATGCGATTATCATTTTTTGAATTTGGTGTTATTTTACATTATGGTGGCTTTCGCAGCGCGTTCTTACAACAGACAATTGAATTGGTTTTTATATTATTTAAATAACCATGTGTGATAATAAAGTTGCAATCATTTTGAAATCACCGACACTCAATTTTATTTACATATATTTAGAAACTTTCTGATAGTATTGTTTCTATAAATTTGTTAGCCGGAAAATATATTTTTATAATGGATACTTTTTATAATGGGAAAATGCATAAGACCACCTGGTTTCACTGGCTGTGGCCATTGTTTACGCGCCAGCGCTGCACCTACCTGCGTGGTGGCGTTGTGGCACTTGTGCGTGCCGCGGAAGGCGTAAACCTCGGAGAGAGAGGGCGGGCCGGGCGCCGGGTCGCACTGGTTCACGTCGAGGGCCGACAGGTCCACGTCCACGCTCAGGAACCCCCGCGCGCCAC
>BOPP01000060.1:6394380-6404567 GCA_017312745.1 Gryllus bimaculatus
TCTCTACTGGATCTTATCTTCTCTTCACCCTCTTCTTCTCTCCTCCCTTTCCTCTCCTTGCTCTCGCCATAGGGGACTATCTTTCCTCTGTGCTTCCACTTTCTAGCTTTTCTCTCTTTGCTCTTTTTAACTCTGTGCTCCTCCTCTCTCTGTTTCAGTATTACCGTTATTTTTGTTCTTTTAGCTAAGATCAATAAATCGAGTGGAATTTGAGGATATTGCGTGAGGGGCAATATTAAATAATAACTGAAAAACGTTACTTGATATCTGTGAATTCTGAGCGTGAGGATATCCTTGATATCCTTGAATTCCAATTTAATGAACATGCTCATTATTTTCCAGGTGATAAAACAAAATAGTAAAACTCTAATGACGAAATGCGGAGATATAATTACTCTGATTGGCGATGCATTCTTATTGATTTTGATTATGCATTCTTATTGATTATCCTTCATCAGTAGAATAGTCAATACACACAGGTTCATCAGAGTAATGCGAAATCCGTGAAATCTGACAATAAAGGGAGGTTAAGGATGTCTCGGTGAACATTTTATTAAAGGAAGCTAATCGTGGAAGTCAACTGGGGAAGGTTGGAATAAAACATATTAAGGCGGTCGCGGCACCTGAATACTAGCGAACGCGGCATTTGCATCTCATCTGTATCCAAGAACCTATTTAGCCATCATAACTTCGATAATATGTGATGGCAAGTTTATGGAAATTAGATATGCCTCTTAAGTAGAGCTGTGCAACGAAAATAAATAAAGCATGTTCAACTAGACTTGTTATATCACATTTCCGTGAAACACAATAGTAAATTTCATGTAAACGTTGCTTCTCGGGTACGTGTAAGTCGTATGATTACATAATAATTTCTTCAGTTAAGTGTGATATCTTAAGGAACTAATATCTCCTTCATTTCATTATGAAATATACTTAGTTCAAACCATCTTGAATTAATATTTAAGAAATTAGTAATCCGCAAAATTAATGGCAAATGTGTGTACCGAAAGCCGAAACTTATGTGTACCCAAGTGATAAAAGAGATAAAATGGAACAAATATGTAACTCATGATTGTATATTTATTCACAAAATGTCTTTGTCATTTTACCAGAATTTTCAATAATACAACTTTTTCACGCGAGACAAATGAAAATCTCCTGTGAATTAGTTAGGGAGGTCTGATTAAATTTTCTAGGTCAATCTCAAGGGATAAGATTTAATTTTAAGCAGGGCACTGAAATTAGTTCTCGTTTCTTTACAACCGCAACGTAAGGTGAAAGGCGCCTTTTAAAAATTGTGTTGGTTTCGTGGGTCCAGAGTTCCAACGAGGCAATGCTCATGGTTTTATTTATATTACAATAATTTAATACGTTTAAAATAAAGAAGATAACAGAAAACACATTGAGGTACGAAAATACACCAATATAGTATGAGAGAAGTAGAACTAGCCTGAAAGGTAGAATAAATGAATTACAACAATATAAACATATAGTATATTTTTTAAACAGCTACTAGTCAAGTACGTGCAAATTGAAGTAAATATAAATTAAAGGTGGCTACAATATCCAAAGAGAAAACACATTGCATTATGAAAATGAAGAAATAGTATGAAACATACTATTTCTTCATTTCACAGACACGGCTTGAGCATTTAGAGTTCACGAATGAGTGAAAACTCCAAAAACCTATATTTTATACTAAAAAGACGAAATTTTATACTAAAAAGAAGAAAATAAGAGGAGGCAAAACTGGAATGCACTTATAGGCCTTCACAATGCAAAAATCGTGAAGGAGGAGGAGAAGAAGATAATTAAAAAGTTTTGGTTTACATAATACTCAACACACCTGACCTAACTAGGTCATTTTACTGTATTTAATCACCTTAGAGAATTGTACTCTTTTTTAATCAGAAACAACGTTGTTATTCGCTCGCTTATGAATATCACTGCAACCAAGCGATTGAACAAATACCCGTCGCTAAAAGTTGCTCATTTCATATCTAAAATTTCTGTCAATTTCTGCAGTTTTATTTTCACTTTAAACGAACGGTTCACCTTATTTTCTTCAACAATCTTCATAGAAAAGTGTGAGTTACATAATTGAAACGTCCTGTCAGCAAACGTTTACCAAAATTGATATATCCCCTCATCAAAACCCACGTGCATTTTTCTACTTGACCGTTCTTCTTTACTGATCGAAAAGGAACGCCATTATTTCGGAAAGAATTCATTTCTACCACCAAAGCAAAGCAGGAAGGAAACTATGTTAAAATAAAACGTCAGTTAGAGCGAGCGCTCTTTTGACATCCACCTTCGCGTCCGCGATTTTTCACGGGAGAACAGGAGGGGGGGAGGAGGGTGCCGTCAGTCAATGTTCGCGTTCGTGAAGCATCGGCCTTAAAGTGATACTGCCGCCGCGGTGGCAACACCCACGCCCCCGAGAGGTTAAAGGACAGCTGATATTTCTTTCAGAGCTCCCTAGGTGCTCGGCGGGCTAGCGTGCACCGCGCTCCCGACGCGCGTGCTCCGGAGTTCGATTCGCGGCGAGCGCCTTCCGACCCCAGTGTTTATTCATTGAGAAAACAGGAAGCCAACTGCGACATTGGAGACAAAATGCGGCTGTAAAGTGAATACGGAGAAGGTTACGGTAATCCGGCGGGAAGAAAAGGCTCAAAAACTGCAACTACATGTATTGCCGGTAGCCGATCTGGGCTATTGGTATTATCGTTGACCGATCTGGGTTTTTCAAACCTATCTGCCTGCCAATCTTTTGTTGTTCTTTGATGATTTGTCGGTTCATTGAGTGTACATTGCATCTGACAGTTCGTTTCTGTGTAACGTTGTGATTCTCCACCGTCGTTATTGTGAAGAACGTTGTCAAATTGTATATATTACCTGGTGAGTGAACCATCGTTCTTCGTTCGTGTCCGTTCGGTTTAATGGGGGTGGGGTGGACTTTATCCTCAATATTTCTTCTCCAGCAGGGGACCGCTCCTAACGGGCCAAGATCTAAGCTCTCGACTCATCTCCAATTATTTACTGTGCATGTACAAATATGTGTAAATATTTACATATGAATTTAGTATATGTATTATGTATTTGTAAGTGTGTACATAACGGGAGATGAGGGGACAAATATGATGGAGAAAAGGTCGCGCGTGGTTAGTCGGTTTTTTTGTTTTCTGCTCTGGAATTTGTCTGATATTGATTGCGGAAACTGTAAAAAATTACTAGTTAGAGTAGCGAAAAGGTAGATTTCTCCTCGAGAGAGGGGTTGAAGTCGACTCGGCTATGAGGCTAGTGTCGAAAATCCGCCATCAGAACTCGAACCCTAGGATCTTTCGAACGTCTATGTTGTGAAGGCAACTGTTTTGCTGCTGAACTATCGCCTTTGCCTCATAAGAAAAATAGGGAACGGACAATACACAAAACAATGAATAATAACTAAACAGTAAATAACAAGGGTAGACAAAAAGTCTTAATTTATCGGAAATAAGCCGTTCATTTATTTATTTTGTTTGATATCTCGATTAAAAGTCTTTAGGAATAATTTGAATCCTTATCACAATTAAACGCACGTATACAAATATTTTTAAGATATCTGCTCATGAATGTCATGACGCCAAAATGGCGAATGTTATTGCTATGAGCGAGAAGAATTACAGTTGTTTTGTGAAAGACATTTTCGATTCAACATTTTGTCATTGAAAATGAAATTAATTTTTACAACAATATTCACCTGAAGGTTTCATATGTTATTGATGCATAGATTGTTTTAATTTGTTCAGAAATACTTTAATACAAATTTTAAAAATATATTCATATACTTTTCACAAAAATTGTAATATGTCTCGTACCATTTACTCTATCCGCTCAAGACACACGACAAAGCCCCGTCCCGGCAGGGACAAGCTCCAAGCTCCCGACCGGCCTCCCGGCATGTGTTATAGTGTAGGGAATGTTAGTGCAAGTTAGTGTGTGTGTACGTAAGATGTGAGAATAGGACAAGGAAGAGGAAGGAAAGATGGCGCGCGCTCCGTGTCCCGTTTGTTGGGGTACTGCTCCGGTATTCGCCTGGTGTTGATCGAAGAAACCACGGAAAATTACCGATAAGAGCAGCTAAACGCCAGATTTCTCTTCCAGACAGCGGCTGAATTCTATCTAGCTGATAAGCTAGTATAGAAAATCCTATCACCGTCTGGGCTCGAACCTAGGGCTTCCCTGGCAGAGAAGTCCTACACAGTCCCTTACACCACATGATCACTCTCATCGCATGCTCTATATTGACGTATTTGTTCCCCCCCCCCCGCATGTTTCCTACGTTTTCGCCCTTAACTCGCACATGCTAATATGAAAATGAAAACTCTCATTCAAAATTTTAATTCAAATGTTTTTTATTGCGAAATACTTTTTTAAACGTTACGGGGATGGATAGTGACGCTGTATAGTTAGAGTGCCCAGAAGAGCGGAAAGATCAAAAGCATCCAATGATTTTTTTCCAAAACTTTGCGATCTCCAGCACTTTTCAAATCATTATGTTAAAAGTGAAAATAGCATCACTGGAGCCCAATTCCCAGCGTTTCCGGTAACCTATGTTACGGGGTGACGAAACCTTCCAAGAACGTAATAGAACGTCCAAAAGACTTAATTAGTACATTACGGCATAAAAATGTTTAAAAGGCTTCTAAAATTTCATATTAAGGCCACAGGGCTCATCGTTTCAAAGTCATGTTGCAATGTAATGGTAAGTGCAAGAGTGTTAAATGATTTATGTTGCGGGTTGCATGTGAGCCTGATTTCCTTAATGTGCCGTAATCTGCTAATTTCTACTTTATTTGTCTTAAATATGTGTAATGGAGGGCTAGGAGGTAATTTGCTGTTCATTAGTAATATACGTATGGAGTTTAGTGGGGATACGTTCTCATAAAATACGGATGGGTTCTTATAATGTTTCTTTTACGTATAATTACCTAAGGGGATTACCCAACAATTACACGAGAAAATATCTGCTGTAGTAGAATCACGGTTTTGTTGCATAAACTAGTCTACGTATGACCCGCTGCTTCATAGTACAAATATTGTTTTACAAATTCCTCTATGAACCATAACGTATATTGTGTAGATATACTTATTTCGTTTTCTCTTAGAACAATATTTTTCTTTTCCTTTTTTTCTAGTGGAGAACTGCGTATAATGTCAACTAAAAATATAACATTTATTCCTTTCTGAAACACACCGCGAAAGTATCTCCTCATCACACGAGTGACTTTAACCGTAAACAGAATGTTGTCGTAAAACTGCAATGATTTGCCCGATCGAGCCGGGTTCACGTTTACACCACGCATCTTCTGCAACGATGACCTATGAAAAGTTGCGAAGATGAGTCCATAAACGCGACAATGTGACTTGATTTACCATAAACTCTACAGCACAGCTTTTATCTGCTCTCGATTCTTCTTCGTGACAACGCTGATGCGAAACCCCGCGAACTCTCGTGGACACGTGTGTCAGAGCATGAATTGAACTCTTCGTAAATGGTTTGACTTTTGATCTTTTTGCCGTATTAAGCCATTGTTTCGTGCAGTTACTTTCTGAATTACTGCTACTATGAATTCATTCACAACACATTTATGCCTGGACTACTAATGTTAAAATTTACTTATCTGCTCACCATGTGACGGAAAATGTAGGAACTGAAGATCATAAACGTATTAAATGGTATTTACGGACAAGATATAATTTAATGAGACATTTTTATGTACGAAATATACATATTTTCAGAGAGTGATTCTTCGACTGCTGTTCAGTGGTCGAGAAAAGAGGTGACGATAGTGCTTTTTGAAATGACCACGGCAAAGAAACGAGTTCTGTACACTATTTACTAGTTCGAATTCATGGAAACGTATACAATATAGTTGTGGGTTCATATTCAATATCAACGTCAATGTTGTTGATTCACGTCACCCATGTTTTATTGTCTTTGCGGTATGCGTCTCGCAAAATGTTACTTTAACGTACGCGTGCCGAAAAGTTACACTTTCCAATCAATAAACAGTGAATCGAAAAATTAGTTTCCATGAGTGCTAAAAGTATGTTAGTTCCAATACGTTCAATACACTTCGCCGACGATGAACACATTATGCTGACACTGAGAACTCATGAGAGTTACATTGTTAAGTTTTGATGTTGCAATATCTTTCGTTTGTCTTGTTAAAAGCCTCTGAGGCACTTCTGTTTGTTGCTGTTGACTTTCTAGGATGACGATGGGTTTAGTTCAGACGGCTTCTGTGTAACTTACAGAATTAACACAGGTTACAGGAAACGCTGTTAACTGGTTTGCAGTGATGCTATTTTCACTTTTAACACAATAATTTAAAAAGATCTGGAGATGGCAAAGTTTTTGAAAAAAAATCATTGGATGCTTTTGATCTTTCCGCTCCTCTGGACACTCTAACTATTCAGGGTCTCATCCGCCGGACGAGCTACTATCCATCGCCGTAACGTTAAAAAAGTATTTTGTAATAAAAAACACACAGATCTAAGATATTTTATCAGTCTTACATTACTTTATATTCGGACCAAACCTTGCTGATGCCATTTTTACTGAGAAAAATAACCATTTCTCAGGATTTATCTTTGATAGGTCTCTCTAAACAAATTTCACGTTACACGTTTTATTCACCTTAAAAGAAATCAGTTCAGATACCACTAACGTCGAAGGTCAGCATGAGTAAGATAAGTCATGAAAGATCAAGATTTGTGAACGTAGTAGACTCATGGTCTCTTTTATCGTAAAATTTCAAGCTGAATACCTTTTCCTTAAAGCAAATTTCACTTCATACATTTTATTCACCTTAAGAGGAATCAGTTCAGATACCACTAACGTCGAAGGTGAGTGAGAGAAAGGTCAGTTATCAGAGTTCAATATTTGTAGACTCGTGGTCTCTTTTATCGTTAAATCTCACGCTTAAGACATTGCCCTTAATAGCAGTCCAGGACTTTCCCTTTCCTGGGTCTTTCCCTGATCCTCCACATTTAAGTATCGTGAGCAGAAAGTCATTAGGGAGATTTTTAATGAAGTCAATTACAGAGAGAATAAACCCATCGAAGGGAAATGATTAAGAGTACAATTAAGAACAACAATGTGTACTTCGAGGGAATAAAGCAATTCTATTCTCGACAAATTGAATTAAAGGTATTATTCTTCGAATGGTTCCATTTTGTATGCAAATCATTGCTTTTCATTTGGAAATTTAAGAAACACAGTTTCAGTTACTTCGGTTATTCCATCACAGAATGTCCCAGAAGAAATATTAGAAACTCGTAGGTAAGAGAGTGAAGGCAATTTTTTTGGCAATAAATATGTGGTAGGAAATCTGATATTGCGAAGTTCGAAATGTGATATTTACCGTCCACTTTTCCATCACTTTCCCATTCCCACCTCATTGGTAGGCAACATATCGTGGACTTTTTCGACTGAAATTTTTTTGATTGTACCAAAATGTGTACCTGCTAAATACCAGTGCACGATGACTAGAACATAAATCAGAACCAAATGTCACACGTGTAACTTTGATATAAGATTTTTAGACACACGTTTGTTGGCAAACATGATATTCGTCGTCTTCCATGTTCTGGCAATTTGTAACATTTATTTTTCATCACCTCTACATGTAGTATCTACGTGCAACTGGATGATGCACCCTGAACTTCCACTGTTTGTAGATTTTTCCTACCAATGGGAAATGGGTCATATGACAAAGGCCGATGCTCATAACTCGACTTTAGGGATGGGAATGAATAATAACGAAACAATTAACTTGTTTTATTGCTCTGCAGTGCAGAAATTGACGACTATTTTTGTTAACAGACCACACACACACACACACACACACACACACACACACACACACACACACACACATATATATATATATATGAATGTTATGAATATATGTTAAAAAACAGCAACTAAATCTGACCCTTCCATTCGTATCCAATCGTGGATGGAGGGGTCGGATTCAGTCGCTCTTTTTTAGAGCCTGGATTTAATAGAAATGATCTATCACAGGAGCCACCCCTAGAATTCTAATGTACGGTTTTAGTTTAATAATATATCTGGTATCAAAAATCCTCACACCGACGATATCGAATTTACATCTCGGCACACAAAACTATTTATTACATCTCATCAATTGCGTTACATCTCATAAATTGAAAATTCGCACTCACGAACACCATAGCAGCAGACAGCAATTCACATAGATAAACGTATTATATCTTTTATTTTTGTCACCAAAATGTACCCTAAGAAATTGTGTTTATTCAAATTTACCGCGTGCGATATTTCAGCTTCTTCGCCTGACTTTTGTTTCAGTTTTATACACAGTGACCTGTTTAATGCGACGGAGGCAATCACTCATTGGGCGAGTTCTGACAAAACCAATTAACGAGAAAACAATCCTCCCCCCTGCTGCTGGTTAGCACGAGTGAGCCTGGGGGCGGCAACAGGTGCCTGATGGAAAGAGGGCGAGTCGCTGGGAGATGGGCGGGGGTGGACTGGGAGACGATAATGTCGAGGCGGATGCAAAACGAACTGTTGACGGAGATGTGGAAGGAATAAGCTCGCAAAATAATTCGTTAAGTTATTAAATTTGTTCTAGTAAATACATACATACTATTTCCGCGGCGATGGTGTAACGTTTAGTTGGTGTATCGGCGGGTTCAAACCCGATCGAAGCCGTGGATTTTTAAGGGTGAAACATTCCTTCGTACGCCTTCCTTCCGAGGAGAAGTAAAGCCTGCTGTCCCATGCTAGCAAATTTACTAGCATGCAAAAGATCCTCAAGCCTAAATGAACCCTCTGAGCCTAAATTCAAATCGCCTGTTTCTCGCGCAAGATATACCTCCTTTCTCTGCTAGTTGGTGACGAAATTTGCGTGGTCAGACGGAAGCGCAAGCTTCATGCAATTCAATTTCTAATGCAGCATCAATAATGAAAAAGAAATTATATTAATGATTAAAGCAGAATGAATGTTGTGTGAGTAATTTTTATCGCTTACATTGTGTTGTTTCCAGAATAAGTGCTTTGATTAGAGTCGTACAATTGGCATTCATAAGAAGTAAAAATAATTGAGTAAAATATTTATCTATTTGCTAACTAATAAAAATAAAACAAGATAATATGGCTATCATTATTCATAATATTATTTAATTATTCCTGGAATGAAAGTGCGTTTTAGGTGTTTTATTGATGGTTTTAATTGTTTCTGGGGATCTCACTCAATGAATATTTTAAAGCTTACATAAATATTCTAAATAGAACGAATTTTAATTTGCTTACGCCACTAAGACGGCCTTTGTAATTTCGCAGCATAAACGCACGCCATCTAGTCATAAATCATCGGACGCCAGACCAATTAGCCTAGTTGCCCCACTGACAGATTCTTGGCCTATCGATGGAATCACTACTACGCAAAACTCAGCGCCTTGTTCCCTCATTTAGATTCACTTGATTTTTGGTATCACGTGATGAGTTTAAAAAATGACAGAGATTCATCTCACGCTTGAAGGAAAAATATTGTTTTAGATTATTGTTTTTTATTTGAATAACCTAGTCATTCTTCTAAGAAGATGTCTCTTATGGACACAAAATTAATGCTTTTTTAAAGGAATGTGAAGAAATTTGACATTCGGTACAATTCTAACTGACAATAAACGAAGATTATCAAAGAGAATGGACTAGTTAGGTGCAAAACAAAACACACTTCCAGATAAACTTTATTTCAAACGTATGAACTACCTATGTGTTAACTATTTCTGCTTCTACTGTGATATTATTGATAATATTAGGTTAAAACACTAAATGCATTTCAAACTATGCTTAATGTTTTCACCTCATAAATACTAACAGTCTTTTCTTTACCACGATTTCGTCGTAAGGTTTATTTAATTCATGCTCTTTATTCGTAATTCGTTAACCTCGAAAGATGTTGTTTAAGAGAGAAATTAAACGGAGGCCCATTTCTAGACTCAAATGTTTCGTGAATTCTCATCAACATACCAACAGTCTTTCAACAAAACTGTTTAACGAGAGGACAAACGCGTCATTTACTGGTGATAGCCACGAGCGGGCTGAGGGAGGCAACAGGTGCCCGGGGGCGGGGGAGAGGGAGGCAGGGACA
>BOPP01000060.1:6404573-6468357 GCA_017312745.1 Gryllus bimaculatus
AGAGGGAGAGAGCGCGGGCAGAGCTGCGCGGATATCCATCCGCTCGATAAGCACTCGGGGCCGCCCTCCGCCCCCGCCCTTCCTCTCGCCCGCCGCCCTCGGCGCCGGCGCCCCAGTCGTCCTCCAGGGGCGTTTTATTAAATCAACAGGAGGAGAAAGCGCCTCAGGGCTACCACTAATTTAAAGGCAGACACCGCACTTCGGAAACACTTCTGCTGAACAACAGCCGTGTTTCTTTGTTGAACGAAAAGAACTCAAGGGAAGGGGAAGGGCGCTTATAATGAAATACAACACCACCCTCCATGCCTTTAATGCACAAGAGAAGAACGCTTTTATATAAATTCAGAATTGCATCAATACAGAGTGTTAACAAATCGCCCATTCATTCTTTGGGCCATTGCCTTAGTGCTTTTAATGACTTTGAAAAAAGTCCTTTTCGTGAGGTTCTTTTTCGTGACTTTGGTGAAACCTGAAATCTCAGTGTTTCATTTATTGTAGTATATTTTGATATTGGTGTGTAATCAAGTGTTCCATTTAATGAATGAGCAATATAAAACTATTCCTTCCATTTATTTATAATACCTCCATTACGGTTGAGCCATTTGTAAGACAACAACGAAGCAAAGCCCAGTAAATATGCCATTGTGAGGTTAAGAATTACTTCTTAGAGGGGAATCAATTTATTTTTTTTAGGAAAAGATGTAAAATTTTATATTTTTACGAATATTTGAGCAGGCACAATGCAACCCGCAACATTACGCAATACAATACACTTCGCACTTTAAGCTGCATCACATTTTACTGTTATCATAACTCAAAAACTGGGTTCTAGACTTTAAAATCTCATTTTAAGGTTTCCAGAGGGAGATATTTTTCTGGGTTCCCCTCAACTGGGAACTATGTTCAGTGTCATTTACCAGCGAAGCACTGTCCGCAGCTGTAAGGTTCCGGGAAGTATTTTATAAGAACAACGTAACAAATTCATAAAATTTCAGTATAATTTCCAGTTAAACGTGCTCTGAATATGAGGGTAATGTGCTGGGAACATGGAGGAAAGACATGGGAGATATATGGGGAATATTTTGGCGTCACTGAACTGGGAATATAATGTTGCAATGCACAGTTCAGAATCTAGCCGTCCGAAGTTGTGTTGCAGATTTAATCTATTTTCTCTTACAAAGTGCGGAATGTTGACATGGGACCAATTATTGCTATTTATTTACTTTTTTGAATCAAACAGTATCTTTCATACCTAAAAAGTGTTATCAAATGAATTGAGACCTAAAGGATCAAATCTACTGTAATAGCTAAATGAGGAAAGATGATCATGTATTATAATCCCAGAGAAGTAATTTAATATTTTCTTCTTTAACATTTATTTGTTGGAGGGAGACTGAATGCAATAAAAAAATTAAGTATTCATAGAACATTGTCCATTTTATTATTATCATAAACCTTACTGCTAATACATTTTAAGTGTCTGTTAAATGCAAATATATACCAGTTTTGTATTTCACGTGCATTTATTTTCAACGACATGGACTATTAATAAATTGAATGCATTCAATTTTACCACGAAGATCCATGCCTCGTAGTATCAATGTTTACTTGAATTTATTAAAAATAAAAAAATATGTTTTTATGATTTATTTTTATAAAAAAATCAAAATCATTAACAAGTCATAAGGGGTCGGCATGCGTGGACAAACCACCCTAGTTTTATTCATACTATTTTTTTTCTCAGTCGAAAATCCAACTTCGTAACTTTGAGCTTCGGTATTGGAGTGAAGCTTCCCCAGCATTCCGCCAGGTAGCGTCATTTCCACGGCAGTCGCCGGCATCCGAGCAGCGGCTCAGTGCTTGAGTTTGCGACGATATTCAAACTTCCTCCTCTCGGGTCGCTGACACGGAGTGAATGGAGAGAGAAGGAAGGGGGATTCGCAATATCGCCTCGAGATATTGACAATGTTCTGCCTTTAGTAAATGACAGCAGGTGCTCGCGATCAATGCCGAGTTTGATATCGAATTTTCGAGCAGTCTATCGACGAAAGGAAGAAAATTATTATTGCGGAAGCATCTTTAAGAGGAAGATATTTGAGGTATTAATAGTAGAATATTTTGTGTGACTCCTGAGAAGCTGAGCGACAGATACAGTTTGAGAATTTTCGAGGCATCGGTTGTTCTTGAGGAACGTTATTATATTCCATGTACCTCCCTTAAGTAATATATTCTAATAAATACTCGATAATCGACTTGCTTCTGGGTTTATTCATAAGAAAATAGAGGATAAAGATAACTTGAGATTAAGATAATTTTCAGTGACATTTTAGCCGTATTGAAGATTGAATTGAAATATATGAAATTATGATAAATCCCACTGAATATAATATATGTTCGGTGGAGGAGTATTTTAGTGGCTGGCTAAGAATTGAAACTCGTCACTCGAGTACCGTGGTTGTTAGCGAAATAAGGTACACTAATGTTTGTGTCTCACTGTAAAAGTCTCACAAGTAAGCTCGTCCTTCTTGGGGGACAATGCATTAGATCAAGCGACAAATTACATGGAGGTAGCAAAGAGCGACCTTAAGGGACAGTATATGTTAGCTCTATGGAAGAAACTGACGCCACTACAATAACTCTGATCAGCACGGTATTAGGTTAGAGTCGTAAATGTGGCAGCTTTTCGACATTACCATCTTAGCGGCGTCAAATTCAACCACAATATGGAAGTACATTCCAGCGGGGGGTTATTCTGATCTGTGGTTTTCCGTAGTTTCTCCGATCACCACTTGGGTAACGCCGAAGCAAACCCAAACAAACGGGCCACTAACAGCGCAGGATTTTTCTTACCCTTTCTTGTCCTTTACTCACCCTCTACTTACACACACTTACACTGACATGCACTACACTACCACACATGACGGGAGCTTGCAGCTTGTCTCGACTGGAGCGGTGCCCCGCTGCTGGGAGATACCTTGACGGGGAAAACCACAGAAAGTAGCATGCGACGGGTCTTACTTTCCATTGGGGGAGTAACACCGTCACCTCCAGAGATATGACATGCACTACAATTACGGGAATAATGATCATAGCCGTTGATGCGCTCGTAAATATGAAATCATCAATCAACAGATCAATTGGGTCACTCAATTTATTGAATTGAATTGAATTGAATTAATGCCTTATTTACGTGGCGAGACTCGGACATCAGGCCCACTCTTCCGTCTGACCACGCAAATTTCGCTACGCTCCTTTTACCAACTAGGAGAGAAAGGAGGTATTCTTGGGCGAGAAACAGGCGATTTTTGAATTTAGCTCAGAGGCGACATTTAGGATTGAGGATCTTTTACATGCAAATAAATCTACTAACATGGGACAGCCGGCTTTACGTCTCCTCCGAAGGAAGGCGTACGGAGCCTTAAAAATCCACGGCTTCGATCGGGTTTTGAACCCGCCAACTTGGGTATACCAGTCCGATACGTCCATTACACAGTCCGATACGTCCGATACACCAACGCCGCGCGCGCAAATTATTATAATCTGTACATCTATTTGAAGCATTTTCGATAACGTCAGTATTACTGTCCTATCCTTTGCTCTCTTCTTGATCTAAAAATCGTGGTTTTGTTTTTAAGTTCGATGGGGAACTAAGCTGAGTGTATGTCATCAACCATCACGTAAATGTGAAAATATCCATCGCGATCGGCGGGCGGGGACGCAGCCGCCAGTCTAATACGCTTACAGAATAATAGTGGGGATATATAGCGCAGGCTGAATACATAATCACGCTGACGAACAGAGGGGAGAACTTAAAAGGTTATTTCCCAATAAAATATAATAAAAAAATGCTATGAACATGCATTCAATATGAATATATTCATCAGTGCTATGAGTACGTAATACGTACTTATAGTGCTGAAGACTGGTCATGAGCTTATGTGGAATAACGATATAGGCAATGTTTTAGGGCAAATGTTCTGATACAATAATTGAGCAATTATTTTATAACAATTTAAAGTCCACCAATAAAACAAGGTAAAATAGTCTTCGTACAATTTCTCTTTACAAGCACTTTGAATCTGAAAATTGATGTTTATAATGCCTTATTAGAATTATTATATTATGTATTATGGTATATTATTATTATTATTATTATTATTATTATTATTATTATTATTATTATTATTATCAATTTGAAATGTTTTAGTTACTGTACTGTTATTAGTAACTTGAACTACTTGTGCTCCACGTCATCCATATTTTCTAGAATTAAAAACCGTATCAAACATACTTTAGATGATCTACTTCGGAACGGAATTATTTAAAGATCACGTAACAACATTGATAGAAATTTAGAAAAATAGAGATTTATAAATTATGAGTCATACAGTATTGCTTATCCAATTTTTTTAACCTTCGTTTTTAACACGACTGTCAGAAGGCCATGTTTCGCCCAATTCATTCTCCAATTGAACTGTCAGGCGTGAGAAAACATGGCTCTACGGCCTCTTCTCAATTTAATTTTGCCGTTTCATTTAATATTTTCCCCTCATTTGGCAGCCAGATATTGATTGGCTGAACCTCTGATTGACAGGTCACCGCAATCTGACTTGAAAAACCACAACTAAATATCATTTCATTGTGGGTAGTGGAATTCATTTTTGTGACCTATTTTTCTATTGAACGTCTGCGACAGGACGCCGAAAAGAGATTTCATGGGTGTTTTTTTTCTGTAGTGAAATATGGCCATGATGGATCACAGTCTTCTATGATTACTTTTCTAGGAAGTACGATTCCCATTTTCATCTTCCCAAGAATACGTTATCCGGTAATCCACACAAGTGATTTATAACGAGCATACTTTATGAATTGATGTTTGTAATCATTGTGGATGAGAAATAATTTTGATACTTAGCCCCATATAGGTTACTTTTGAGACTATTTCAAAAGAATGATTTGGCCGATTTAGTTTTAACACCAAATTTCCGAAATTTATCTACGGGTTTCCGTCCGGGAGGGAGACAGAGCCTTTGTAAAATCCATATATGTGTTTTATCATTGTCATTGACTTTCAGAAGTCTTGGACGGACTGTAAACATTAAATTAAAAAATTATGAACCTTAGATTTTTATTCGAATGCAGAATTCTCTTGCGGCTGAGTTGTCGATGTAACAATATGCTTCCAGGAATGTATTTTCATATAAGCATAGGTATGTTTACCTAATTGCGTAAAGGTTGTGTATTTCAGGATTGTTTTTGTGAGTTACTTTCGGAAATTGTAATTTTGAAACCAACAGAAAGTGATGAAATATGAAAATAATATATTTTCAGAGTGAAAGATACACAGGCTCGCAAAGACACCTACAAATTAACATCGTTCAAGCCAACTAGAAATTCGAGAATACACCCAATTCACTAAATTCTTACTTTTTTACACTGGACTCTACTAAGTAGAGAGGGTATTGTTTTTGAGGTCTTGGAATGTATACGTAATTATGCCTTTCTAGTGTGAACAGTTTGACATTCATTATGAGTGAAAAGCCGTTTGATTGATCTTATTCTATTCACTTGTAATGTATATAGTATTACGATACGTGTCTTGAAATCGAGGAAATAGTATACTGACATCTTAAATGATTTCATGATTATGAATTAATAAAGCAGTCAGGTTATATTATTTATTTCAGTACTTCCTTTTCATATCTCAAAAAATAGAAGTATTCAGTGAAAATAATCAGTTGAGCTCTCAATGTCTCAATCTTCTTTCTAGAAAATTATTCTCTTGAAATCCTTTATAAACTGACATTGGAGTTCACCCTGTGATGAATTTTTCGGTAGACGCGCGTCGTTCAACAAAGTGAAGATGCCCTCCTGTGGTATCCATCAAATAGGGCTTGAAAGTCGTCTTTGCGTCTTTGACTTCTGGCTGCCGACTTTCATGAGCGCTCTGTCACTACAAAGTTTTCGGGCTGCGGTTGCGAAGTTCGCTGAGAGACACAGACACTTAGCGAGAGGACAGTTGACAGCCGGTGTATGACGCTCTCCGTGGAAGAACGCGAGTGCCAATCATGTCTTCGCAGTAAGATCTTCTTGCACATACTTTTCGCTTTAAGAACATGTACAGCAGAATAAAAACGAGACAGAAGTTACAAAGAAATATTGAAAAGCAAGAGCATATTATGAAATCATGTAAGCTAAAATCATATTCGAGTATGTCAAGAAAGTTTGGGTGTAATATCAGAGAGAAATTACCATTTTAATAATTTAAAAAAACAATGATTCATTTGCGTTCCTAAAATTGTTACACATGCTAGTTTAACGCATTTAATGTAGAACATTTAAAAAAAAGTATTTTAGAATCAAAATGCGTTTTGTATGTGCGAATATTAACCAAAAATGTATATTTTTCTGAAGATTTTAAAGGTCTATCTTGTTCTAATGACGTTTGTTTGTGAAAACGCATTTTGTATAGTTGCTCGGGTTTTTTAAATTAAGAGTCAGAGAATTGTAGGAAACATAATTTTTTGAGATTTTTATGGAAGTTTTAAAGCATTTTCCCGATATTTGGTGGTTTTATTGGAAACAGGTTTCATGGGGAATATGATTTGTATGAATTTTTAAAGGATTGTAATGGATTATGTAAAATATGTAAGAGAATGAATACAGAATGAACGACTCGCATATTTTGAAATTAAAAAATATCGTTTGATTTTGTTTTGTGCCTTTTTTCATTCTATCAATAATTTATGAATGTAAAATTGAAATGTTTCTTTTTCATATTATGCAGATCATTTAATTTTATACACTTGCTCGTTAATTTAAACAAAACTGAAAACAATTTTAGAAACGCAAATGATTCGTTGTTTTTTAAATTATTAAAATGGTAATTTCTCTCTGATATCACATCCAAAACTTCCTTGACTCGTATATGTTATACGATTTTAGTTAACATGATTTCATAATGTGCTCGATCTCCTACACTGTCAGTTACCTGTTAATAAAATCGTTAGTAGTATATTACATTATATAACTTCCCTTTAGAGTAAACTTCAACATTACTTCTCTCGTAACACGCAATAGCTTTTATTCATCATTCGATATATCAATTAATTCATTTACAGTCGTTTTCATGAATGATATATTCAACCAAGAGCGCCGCCCGAGATGCAAGGACGGAAAGAAAGATTTCATACCTGTTTAGCCACGTAATTAATGAAGTCGCCGTTTTCAGGACGCATTAGCGCCTGAAAGTTTGTTTGTCGACCAATTTACGTAAATATATGTTTACTTTTAATAAATGTTGGTAGGACATTTTGTGTATTTTAATTTTGTTCATCATTTCAGAGAAGCGTGTGGATATAGAGTTGTGAAAATCATTACAACATTAAGATGTATTCTTTAATGTATCTAATGCTCATGAATAAGTCAATGTAAGTATTTTACGTAATCTGTAAATTAATTATGTCTGCGATAATTCTTTTGAATAAATAAAGCTCAGATTTGCAAGCAACTGTTAAACTTATGTATACATATAGATTGTATGAGTGCATACTGTTGTATTCATACGTTTTATTTGATTTTCCCTTTTACTGTTTTTGATGAGTAATATAACAGTTGTATACAGTCATTCAAGTGCATTGTTTACAAACTAGAATATATTGACTTGCTTCTATGAGTGAATTATTTTCAATGCATCGCACAAACGGACTCACACCTTCTTAGCCTCCTTGGGTAAGGTTGGCGACCACATATATGCTACGTCCTCAACGAAGTATGATTATATGCATCGTCGTTGGAGTTCGAATTCTTGTTGGATTACGAGAAGGGTCCTTATAAAAGGTGCTCGAACATCATGAAGAACTTCATACAAAAAATATTTTTTAAATTTATTTCTGCCTTTTCGGCATTTCTGCCTTTTCGGGGAGTTCATAATACACGTTTTTAATGGTTATTAGTGGATATAATTTAAGGGAGGGTGCATATTGAATGATGGATAAATATTTATAGGGTTTAAGGGAGATTTAGGGAATTTTACAAAGTTGAAATATTGTTGTACTGTAAGATTAGGGTAGGAATAAGAAGGGTTAAAATGGGTCAAACAATTCATATATTCGTCCCTGGATTTTATAGTATGTTTTGCATTTGGAAGCTGCTTAATTATGAACCACGGAGCTTTTATTTTTGTTTCTAAAAAAATATCATTTCTATTTTATTTATGTTGGTTTATACAGCGGTGTTACAGATTTGGCATGCATATGTGAGAGTTGGTTAATGGTTTTGTAGATGATTAAACGACAGTCAGTGGGATGTGCGGATTTTGCATTTATTATTGGATATAATTTAGACGTTTTTGTGTGAGCTGTACCAATTATTGATTTGTCATGTAGCTTTCAATTTAGTTTAGTGGCTAGTAGAATTCCTAAGTATTTATGTGGCGTATATATATATATATATATATATATATATATATATATATATATATATATATATAAATATATATATTATTAACCATTGTAGATTTAAATTTTGAAAGCGGGCGAGGCATGGTTGCAGAGGTTTGCGGAGAGTACAAATTTTGTCTTGTGTTTTATATGCATTTATTTTTATTTTCCGTTTGCGATCCGTTTGGTAAAATAATGTAGGTTAATTTGTATGTGTTTCAAATGAGCAGTTAAAATATGCGTGAGAGGAAAATATTTTTGGAACCGTAAAATTTAGGGTTCCAGCGCAGATGATTGCACTATAACCTCGTGGATAATTTGATGAACAAGGGCAAAGGGCACTGAGGTACGCAGTGACTTATCTATAGGCAAAAATGGGCGTTCTTTCTTAAGTGTAGTTCACCTAAGTATGTACGCGTGTGTGTGAAGAGAGGGGAGTGGACAACTATGACAATGGCAATATCACCCAAAGTCCCTGGCCGGTTTGATAGGCTACTGCCTCGGCATACACTTTGTATGGATGGTTAGGAGATACGATGGTTAGGAGGAGCGATGTTCTTTTTTCTACTAGAGCGAGATGTCCATTGCCGATCTGCATGGTATGCGGGGTTTCCCATTTCTCATCACGAATGTCAAGGTGCACATGTCAAGAACGGTCTCCCTCATGTGTGATAGCGTAGTGTTAGTACGTGTAAGTGTGTTTACACATTTTTAACGTTCTGCAAGTAGCGAGGGACTGATTGCTCAATTGAGAGGAACCTAGATGCTCGGCGGAAGTTCGTCACTTTTCATGTTCCTGTTAGATTGACTCGTTGAGCGTTGGACGAGCACAGAAAGATTTGGTGCTCTGCAACTAGCGTGCAGCCCAACCCCAATTCTAGGGATTCGGCGAGCGATCGCGTCCTGCTTGAATACCGAATGTGTGGAGCCGCCTTTGGATCTTAACCAGGAGTCCATCAGAAGGGTACGCTTAGGAAATTTTCTTCTGGGGGACCGGCGGAAAATTTTTGGGGAAGATGAATTTTGGGGTGTGAATCGACAAATTGAAGAACGATACGAAGCGCAACTTTGCTTGGTAGGTAGCGGTGTAAATAAGTCGTAACGAATCTCTTGGAATATATTTTTTGTATAATTTCATTAATTTGATATTCTAAAGCAGAAATCGTAAACCTATATAAGGTAATTATTGTCTCAGACAAGGAAATACTTATCCGGTAGGGAACATCAAACTTTCTAAAGGGAAGATGACGGCATCCTGCATTTCAATTCACACCCTGTCTTTGTCCTAGATCGGGACATTACATTCCACATAAAGTACTATTAAGCTCTCTAAATCACAGTGACGTAATGAGTTCTCACACGGAATACCTTTTCTTTCTTTTTTTCAATTTTATTCATCTGTTCGGCATTGCTGCCTTTTAAGAGTATTAAATACATTTGATTCACGTTTAGGCTCGACCATTCCTAACTATTGCTGCCATGTGGCTACTTCTGCATTTTCGTAATTGAAGATACCTAATTGCAGTTGTTTTTCTTTCTTATTTAATTAATCAAATTTTTGGAACTTTTTGAAATGTTTTGGTTTTGCTTTATTACGGGGGGTTTCAATCGTCTTTTGAATACCGTGATTTGATTCTTTTGGGGTTTTGGTTTGTTTTTACTAATGCAAATAGTGCGCCACAGAAGGTTTTTTAAGGGATTTAAAGAATGAACGCTGAATCTTAGATGAAACGACTCAGGAGAGAGCAGAGGCAAATTCAGATTTTGAAAATTCCTGTTCGCCCCGAGTTGCAGTCAGTGCTCTCATCAATCGCACTCCTCAGAACACTATTGATAATTTATTTACTAAAAAAACACGAAAACTATATTAATAATGATAATTATTAATTTTACATGAATTATGAAGACGTACCGAGATATAAGTTATACTACAACTAGCTGAAGAAATTTGGGTTGCTGAGGGATTTATCATAACAATTTTTATTACACAGATAGAGGAATTCCATTTATTTCCTCCCTATGAGGAAGCCTAATTCTATCTATTATTCTATCTATTGTGTTGATATCTCCTCTCCGTCCTCCCCCGCGTCTCTCTGGCTTGCCTCAATTGAAAAATACCCGTCTTTCGTACTCACTAAAACCTCATTACAAATATTCAAATTTTATTCCTATTAGGGTTCCCGACTCCAAACTTCTTTCACTTTATAACTGAAAGTAATACCTTTTTACGACAATTTACCCATATCCATCTGAAAATAATTCCTTCCAAACATTTTGTCTCTTAATGCACTTACGCCTACACGCAATTAAAGTCAATAGCCAAGTTACTTTTATGAATCAAGTGGAGAAAAATTCAAAATTATTTCGGATTAGACAACTGACGGATATAAACAGTTCTCTAAATACGACATTATGTGCATTGATGAAATTAGTCGGAGATCTCTAACGTTATCCAATTGAGGCGTGCATCTAAACTATTGAAATTGATGCAATGATCTTGCATTTGTAATGTAAATCTAGGCCAGACATTTCTATAAATTTATTTTGTAAATATATTAAGTGTTTTTGTTATTTTAGGTCGCATCAACTACTAGGTCATTAGCGACTACTATAGCGTGTAACGGTATGGTAACTATGAGTATGACACGATATGATGATGATAGAGGTGTGAAAAGACGTACAAAATACAATCATGCCCGAGGCGGGACTCAAACCCGCGATCCTTCGGCCCAAGATCGCTACGGCACTACTGCCTTCTGCCATCTGGACCGGCATATTATGGTTTATGGTCGTAAATCATAGCCTGTAGAACTCCAGGCCTTTAAAGGAAGATATCACAAAACTTTCATCAGCATTGGTTCAGTAGATTCAGAGATTATCACCTTGAAAGTCAACGCAGTTGTGTCTTTATATATTAGTATAGTGACTAATGACCATAGTAGTGGACGCACCGGGCGGGGGGCGGGGCGCATCGCGAGCTGCGCGCTCACCCTGCTGGGGAAGAAGGGGTCCTCGCCCGGGAAGACGGGCAGAGGCGGTAGCTCAGCGGCGGAGGCGGCGGCGGCGGCGAGGGCGGCGGCGAGGAGGGCGACGGCGGCCACAAGGAGCAGCGGCGGCGGCGGCGGCGGACGGGGAGGCGGGGCCGAGCCGGGGACCGGGGGGCGGGGCCGGGGCGGAGCGGGCGTGTGGCGGCGCGGCAGATGGCGGGCTGCCCGCTCATGCGGCCGCTCATTGCTCCTCGACCTGCAAACACAGCAAGCATTACAATATGTTTTAATGGTTACGTGTTCGGAGGGTATTGGATAGTTCATTGGGTGATGGGCTGTCCGGTGACGCCGCGTCGAAGGCTGAGTTGCCGACGTTTCGACATCTGTCGTGGTCTTCCTCAGGGCTGGTATGGCAGCTGGTATGCCAGACAGAATGGTCGAAACGGCGGCAACTCAGCCTTCGACGCGGCGTCACCCGGACAGCCCAGATCACCCACATGACTCTGGCCGCGGAAGCCTACAACTTCATTGGATAGTTCATTGTTATAGACAATACAATGAAGTTTTCGCATTACATACAACGGCTCGTTATTATATCCAGTGGTACTGCTGAAATTATTATAATACCATTAATAATACATGCAATCAGTTCAAAAAATACGTCGAAATGTTAAATAGGTTCTTTGATAAGTGAAAATAGGCGCGGAAGTTGCACTCGTGAGAAGTCAACTACCTTGCAGTCACTTGTAAAATAAATCATCTTCACCTAAGGAAAACAAACATGAAATAATCGAGTGGATGGAACTGTCGAATCATGTTTTTTTAAATACTAATTTTTACTCATTTTACTTGTATTCGTGATGACAGTTGGGTACAAACAAATAAAGGCACTTGAGTTTTAGTTGTACCTGTACTGTTACTGTACTAGGATAGCTTTTATTTGGGTGGTTTCCTGAAAGTTTGTTTTAAAATGAGCAAGTGTCTGAGGTTTTACAATCATCGCGTATATACATATTTGTATGAAATATAAGAAGCGCTTCGTGTATCCTATTTAAATTGCTTTCTTTGAAATCCTCAAAATAAATGCACGATCTTCTATTTTCGCATGGGCAACTTTATGTAGCCTTTAACTTTAACTTAACTTTATGTAGTTATTTGTCAAGATAAAAAAAATATATTTTTGGCACTATCAAGGATCACGAAAAAGCAACTGACATAGAAAATTTGTCAAGGAAGTGTTGTGAATTGTTCCAAGTACATCTGTCTATAATGCTGAATGAACTTTTACTGTTCTGTCGATGGAAAGATAAGGCAGAGGGTAGGTACACGAGAGATCTTGAACACGTACGCCAATGAATGCTAAATTCCTCTCATTGCGCCAGAATATGATCTGCGAAACACAAGTGCATTGTAATTTGCCCATTAATTTTAGAACAAGTTGTGTAGAAACTTCAATCGATATATGGAAGTTTTAAAGTCTGAAAATCTTCATGAAACTGATTGAAGCTTTCATACTTGACACCACAAGTTTACAACGGAGGGTAAGAAATTATTTGAGATAGTTTTAAAATGTTTTTATTGTGTTGGAAAATTAAGATTTTAAGCACAGAGGTCTCTTTGGATTCAATAATTTATATTGCACTTCAATAATCTCTGCCTTTTAGTTGAATATGTATCGACTTACATTTGATTCCCTTTCTCGGATTTTGTGTAATAAACGGTTCTTAACTGGTGAAATAACTGGTAACTTAAACTGGTGAAATTTCCTGTAAAAACCTACCTCATAAAATTTGAGAAAACATTCTGTCTTTCGTTTCTTTAAATTTTCTTTTTTTTTAACTTTGGCATCAGAAGATTCACGCCTGTGATTATCTTCTTTTAAGTTTATTGACTAGACATGATTTGTTTCCTTTGATCTTTTCTTAATTGTGGATCGTGTTCCTTTTCAAAGACTCCGATCAATCGTTTCCTCTGCTTGAGTGCTCAAACTCCTTAAAAACGCTTGGCAAAGTCGCTTGCAACATTTTTTAATATTCTTGTCCGCTTCTTTGCACTCTTCGTGTTGTAAAACTCTACTTAAAAACCTGTCAAGATGGCTCTTTGAGTTCACCTCTCAGGCTGATGTTTCTTCAAACACCTTTGTACTATATTTACTTGTTTTCATTCTTCTCTGTTAACAAAAGATATGTCTTTACAATTACTATTACAATTTGTTGATTAAAACCTTTTAAAAGTGGTGTGAACATTAAGAAATATACATATTAAGGCCCAATTTTTAATATTCTTATCTTTATATCTTCAGTTCTAATTTTTAAAAGCCCCACTCCAACCTCCTCGCTATCCATTCAATAAGCATATTTTTATTATTTCAATTATTAATTTCTCGTCTTGCTTCGTACGAAGGGAAAGTGTTGTAATTCTACACCGGAATACAGCGAATCTATGCAAGAAAAACACTTATTTCCGGACTCTGATATACAAAGAGTGAATAAACCTTATTCCTAACTATACTAAATTAACCCCATCTGTTGTCAGGATACATGTTTTGTGGGTCCTAAATATTGAAAATTTAATTGTCGTCTGTGCGTCCGTTTGCCTGTCTGTCGGTCTGTCTGTCTGTTCATCTGTCTCTCTATTCGTCCGTGGTGAAAGCTAGCGTCCAAACTCTTCAGACGATTTTCTCCAAAATTGATAATCCCCTTTTGATATGAACAAACTCAAGACACGTAGGACTTGAAACAGGTATTTTGACTTTTAGGGGGTACTGGTATAAAACTTGAATAAAAATTGAATATGAAGCAATTTTATACTTCATAATATTTTTTCTTTTATATGTTCAATTTTTTATTACATTTTTATGTATATACATACAGATGTTCACATTTTGCTTTGTTTAGTACAATAAATTCCCGCAGAAATTGAAAGAAAACAACATAGCTTTGGGAATTTTAGATGTTTCTGTGGTTTTGTAACTTTTACAATTTTCAAAAATTCAGAGAGTTTTATAAAAATAGGTTTTAAACAATGTTGTAAATGCGTGCGTTGCATCGTCCGCGAAAATAAATGGAAACATTTGGCAAAATAATGAAAAAAAATATAGATTTTAAACTTACCTTATATAACCAAAAGTTTAGCAAAAAGTAGGGTCTCCATATTTAAAACAATCATCATTTAAATATCTAATTTTGAAGAACAGATTTCATTCGGGGAGAAATATGTCTTTAATATTTTCAACTTTTACAATTTTCAGAAATTAAGATAATTCAACGACTATCGGACCAGCGCCTTTTTTACTAGCGAATTTTGCAATACATGAGAAGACAAATTCATTAGAAAGTCATTTTTTGAGACAAGAGTGATGATCTCCTTGTGTGTTCATGTACCCCTCAAAATGAAACCAACCGTTTTAGATTCAAGGGGTTGTGACATCAGCCAGATCGATTGGAGGATTTAAATTTTGGTGAATATCTTGCATGCGGTTTAGCCGCTAGCATTTTTCACAAACGAACGGTCGGACGGACGAACAGGCGGATTGTGAATAGCGAACAGAAGGACGGGCAGATGGACTTACTGAGAGACGTTTTGTCGTAAACCAATTTTGCTGTACAAACGTCCCACAAAACGTGGATTCTGACAACACGTGTTAGAAGAAGTACCCCTATTAGACACGAGAGTTATCAATGTGTTTGGTATGAGATCTACAAGTCGAAATTTTCTGCCAACAAATCGCAGTTTTTCGCTGCAACATTACATAACTTTCTCTATAATACGTAAGTATTACGTGAGAAAGCAAATAGACCGGAAAAAATATTTTAAAACTGCACTCTTATGATAAACTAGTTGTGTCAGATTACAATCCAAACTCATACGATTTGTAACGGTAATTTAAAATGTTAGTAACTTTTCAATTGATATACCTCTTAAATGTTTTACCTACCTTTTGCAAAACGTTTTACGAAAGTCCTTAAAAGCACCAGCTCTCAATCGCAATTATTTAAAGTCTTTTTTAGAGTTATTAAATAAAGAAAATTCACTTTAGCTTTTTTATAGCCATCAATCAGTTTATCATGACTGAATCTACACAGTAAGGCCATTCGTTCTGGCAGCAAAAATGCAATGCAGGGTGCAGCGCAACTACGAGGGAAGAAACGTGGTAACGATGGTTGCATCACCTCAAACTCTGCCACAAATCTATTTTTAATCGACTTGCAGTGCGTCGGCAGCCGGCCATAGTGGATGATGGACAGTATTCGAAGAAAGCATTGTTTGTTTGTAGAAAGTTATTTAAGTGCGGTGAGCAGATTAATAAATCGTTACAGCATTGAAGCATCTCTGTATTTATGAACAACATATGCTTTTTAAGATGTGAAGAAGCAGGAGGAGCTACTGTTCATGGGTCTTCTTAGATGTTAATATACAGAAGAAGTGAATACCGTTCGTGCCAAAATTCATTTCAATCGTTTGCGAAACGTGGAATTTTTTCTTGATAGGAATTTCTTCCCCGGATTATTTCACATGTTCTGAAAGGAAATTTACATATATGGTGCGTTTAAAAGTGGTTGGTAAGCGAAAAGTTAAAGAACAGACGCTACATTCAATTGCATCTGTCATGATATTCAATTCAACTATATTTTATTGTACGTGGCGAGGCTCTCAGTCCATCAGGATTGCTCTTCCGTCTGACACGCCAATTATGCTACGCTGCTTTCGCCATCTAGTAGCGAAAGAAGATATCGCTCTGACGACGAAACAGACGTTTTCAATTTAGCTTACAGGCTTCTTGTAGGCTCGAGAAACTTTTACGTGCAGTAAATCCACAATACGGAACAGCCGCCTTTAGCTTCTCTCCGAAGGAGGGGTACGATGGATTTCTTCACTCATAAAAATCAACGGATATGATTGGATTGGACGATATGGAAGACAGCTTCCTGTCAAGGATCAACATCTCCATTTCTGGGTGGTTAGTATGAACACTTCAAGTGCCTACCAAAGTTGGAGATTATTATAAAACGAATATGAAATCTTTCGAAAGTAAATAGTGGATATTCAGCAGCTCAATGGTCGGGGATTAATCAATACGTAGATGTAGCAGTGTAGTTGAATTCGACGCGCGCGTGGCAGGGCAGGGCAGGGCTCGCTAGCCATAAGAAAGCAAACACCGAAACGGAGCACTTCGAAGCGAGTCAGGGGGTGACATCATCTCGACTCTATCAGGGGCTGCGAGCGCCAGAGGAAGAACGGTGTAGTAACGGTGTTCAGAGAGTGGATTACTCCGATCATAGAGTGGGAGTACCTTAGTTCAGAGAGTGAGTAACTCAGTAGCGTAACGAACTGAGTGCTGGCTCATCCGCAAAAATTTTATCTGGATATTCTTTATGAAACTGTATAGCAAACACAAATCATGTTAGTACCTTAAATAATAAAAAAACCCTAAAAATAGGCCTTGTTTTTCCAGGGACCGCCCACATTGGGAGTGGAACGTTACGCTACTGGAGTTCCGAGAGTGGGTAACTCTGTTCACCGAGTGGGTATTCGGAGAGTGGGCAACTCCGTTCGGAGAGTGGGAAACTCCGTTCGGAGAGTGAGTAACTCTGTTGAGAGAGTTGGTAACTCCGTTGAGAGAGTGGGTAACTTCGTTCGGAGAGTGGGTAATTTCGTTCGGAGAGTGAGTAATTCCGTTCGGAGAGTGGGTAACACCGTTTGGAGAGTGGGTAACACCGTTCGAAGAGTGGGTAACTGAGTTTAGAGAGTGGGTAACTCCGTTGAGAGATGAGTAACTCCGTTGGGAAAGTAACTCATTTTGGAGAGTGGGTAACTTCGTTCGGAGAGTTGGTAATTCAGAAATCTTCGGCTTGGGGGAGAGAGCGAGTATCTATGCTAGGGAGGCTATTGACCTGCTGTAGTGTAATGGGATTCGAACTATTACCAGATATTACATTATTTTGGACTTGAGCTTTACATGTTTGTGGTGAACTGGATTAAGGCGTACTATTTCTATGTTATTGAAATAATAAACTGTTGTTTATACTTTTTTGCTGTCTATATTTTCTAACAAAAGTATATGACTATTTTAATGTGTCTAAAGAACAGATTTTATTAATGAAAAAAATATCTCACCTTTAATATTGTAGTTGAAGTAAGACGCTAAAATATTCAAACTTTTGTTTTTTTCGCACAATAAGGGATTTTAAATAAATAGAGATCTTCACCATTATTTTAAGCGTCCTTTACGCTATGCGAGGAAAAATATTAATAAAAACATTTTGAACCATTTTTGAGAAAATGTTGAAAATGTTCCTTTGCTTACAAAGTAAGTGCGACAAAATAACAAGAATTAATACTAAGTTAATGAAGTACTGAATAAAAGTTAGTTTACTTAATGAATATTGAAAATGGAAATTAATTATTTTGTGATTAATTCCATTTTTCTAAAATTACTACATATGCATTTTTTTTTTGTTCAACTAACTTGCAACTCAAACTTGAACACAAGTAAAATTTCAACTGATTACAGTGGCTCAAAAATGATAACGGTCGCGAAAGTTGTACTTTAAATAATACTAATTATGTAAGAAGCCTGAAGGTTAATATTCTCGTTCTTTTGGTCGACAAGCTCGATACGGGGGCCTTGGCCCAACAGTGGGGCAACCAGTCTCTTGGCATGGGATTAAGGGGTTCGTATGGGTTTAGCACGAAGACTTTCCTTCACGTATATACTGATCTTCTTAACCTTATGGTGGGCTTTCTCATCGTCACACGGCAATAGATATGAAACGTTTGTAAGGAAAGCGTACAGTAATAATTTTGTTCCGGCTGAGAATCGAACCTGATGTGGCGCCGTGGAGAGTGAGCATGCCAACCAACGAGACACCGAAGCTTGCTTTGAAGTTTAACATAGGGTGCATAAAAAGGGGCCACATTCTCGTTTTTGACAGGTATTTTTTGCAACAAAACAGAAATTAATATTCCGCATGTGGCTGTTTCATAGTTCCACGATACGAAGCCGATAAAGAAAACCCTTTCCAGTCTGCGGGAAGTTGTGATTTATCTTTCGAGGCTCTGAAATAGCCTCTTCTCATGGAAGGTTGCAAAGTAATTTTCTTATCAATGCGTGTCTTGCTATGCTTTACTTGACAGTCGTTAAATCGTTTGTGACCTGCTGAGATTCATGAAAGTAATGGTAAAATGTATTTTCTTATTAATTAATGTACACATTCTTAAAGAATAAAAATGCGCTCTGAGGTAACATTAATTTGTATTATTTATCTAAATTTTAAGAATACTATGTACGATCCAAAAACATGACTATGGGGACCTTACTTTCCACTTGGAACAAGAGTTTGCTTCATAATTAAAATGTATTTTGATTGGTATGTCTTCAGAGATGTAGTAAATGACAATTTAAGATAGTCAATACAATTTTAGTTGAGAATTAGTCTTTGTAACATAACATATTTAGGAAAGAAACAATGCATAGTTAATTTTTATGCATTGAACGATCATTTTAGAAAAATATAAGATAGAAAATTAAACATTTATTTACTTATTTGAGAAAGAATTGCTAATATTTAAATATTTTGATATTTTTATAGATTTGCCGGGTACACTCTGTGCAAACAATTATTGTTTAAATTCATTAAACAAACTAACTTGTGGAAGCGTAACGACAATTACTCCTATTTCATTGAGTTACAGTCTATTGAAGAATTTCTAATAGAGCATTCAATGAGGATCTTGCGAAAATATCATAATTTCTGATCACATAGATTCTTTTTTCTTCTGCTTTTAAGTAATAATACCCATTTATGATGTGACTCAAAATATGCAGATATGCAAAATGAATTTTTCCTCAAGAAGAATGAACTGTCATTCTAAACCAATGCACGAATTATATGCATTGAAGCCCAGCATTTATGACGATATGGATTCAATAAAGGTCGACCTCATCTTTAGTTAGACTCTTGAATATAAGTTACATTCAAATACGGAAGATATGCCCTCTTGGGTATCTTTCAGCTTGAATGATGGCTTAATGGAATGAATATAGAGTAGCAATCCCATATTCTTCGTTGAGGTCTCAGGTCGGGAAAAGGAACAGGATAAGGATTCCCGTAATAAGAATATAATAAGTTTTGTCTGCCTTGTTAGTAACCTGCATGATCTAAAATACGAAAGATGGTACATTTGTAGAATATGTTGAAACCGAAATGTGACCTTCCTTACTATTTCGAGCTCTGCCTCCTCATGAAATCAAATAAATTAAAGACTTAAGAGTAAACATCCCGAACGGCAAATTCTAAAAAATAAACGTCTTTTGAGAACAAGCATAACAAATACAAAAACTAATTCTTTCACAACGAAACAATCAAAAGACAGAATAAACAAATCATCGTCTACGGTCTTTTAGACCCAAACAAACCTATTGAATTGGAATAGTTTGTTTTAACATTTGCGAGGCTGTTTCAAAACAGGAGAATCACCCAGTCTACGCGATGAACCTTGCGGAACGCCGCGATCAACAATCAACGGCCGCGTCCACGGGTGGCCACCTCGAAGAGCGGCGGCGAAGAAATCGTGGGGCCAATCGATCAAGAGGGCGACTGCGTGACGACCGTGGAATCGGCGACGGCGGCGGCGGAAACGAGAGGCGGGGGTGGGGCGGCCGCCGAGACGAGGCCAGGCCAGGGGGCGGTGCTGGCCGCGGCGGCGACGGTGGCGGCGTGGGCAGGGGGCGGTGCGTCGCGTGAACGCCCGCACAGTGGCGACGGCTGGCGTGGCGGCGGTGGCGGCGGTGGCGGCGGTGGCGGCAGCGACGCTCGTCGCCCCGGCAACGGACCGCCGGGCGCCGCCGCCGCCGCTGCTCCATCGATTGGCGGCGCCGCCGAGGCCGACGTGCCCGCTCCGCCCGCATGGCCCGCGCCTTCCTCTCACGTTGTTTTTTTTATATTTTTTTTATTTGTCGCCCCACGCGTTTGGTCTAGATCTGCCCCTAGCAACCGGAGCGTCCATCTCGCAGGTGGGCGCGTGATTTTCTCGCCGGACGGAACGAAGCGGCTGATCAGAGCTACAGATGAAAGGTCATCTTCACTTTTTTGAGCTTCAATTGAAGAGAAATAAAATTTATTTTCAAGTAAGCATGAAATTCTATCACGCATTTTCCAATTGTCTTCCAAGCAAGTTGCATTTTTATCAACTCTCTTGATAATTTTAACATACTTGTCGACACAAACCGGAGATAAGCACAAATTAATGTGTAGTTAATAGCCATTCATCATATTGCCTTTTTAATTTTCACGTGTCATACCCGTTTTGATAATGAAATAATATTGCAAGTTTATACCTGCTCGCCAGAAAGAATCACCATCCACTTCTCTTTCTCTATTTTCTTGTAAAAAAGTATTTTGACCTACATTTGTAACTAGCAACAGGGGCTCGATCTCACAGGTTGCCGTTTATTTTTCTCGCCGGAGATGGCCTGGCGAAGCTGTGATATATTTAGTGTCATGACAGTGAGTCCTTGCGAAAATAAATTATTATAACGTTATAATAATAATAATAATAATATTAATTATTACTATTACTACCTATTAATATTCACAGGGTTCCCTGGTTTTTAGTATATAGTAATATAAAAGTTTATTATACTATTTACAACCGTTTCTAAATAATCCTACACGCACGTCAGTGCACAATGCTGCTTTGCTTGGCTCCATTTACAGATCATTTGTCAGCTGCAGAACTTGGGATATATTTTTCCGAAAACAGAAATAACATTTTATATCTGAGATCATGAAATAGCATTACATTCGAATTTTACTCTGGCCTCACCGTCGCAAAGAATCTCTCCCTTCAACTTCCTCTTCTCCTTTTTCGCATTTGTCGCTCCGAGGGTTTCGTGTAGATCTGTTCCTGGCAACCGGATCCTCCATTTCGCAGGTAGCTGCGCCGTTTTTTGTCTGGCGGAAAAGAAGCGCAAAGACATCTGCGAAGCGATGATATCACGACCTCCCGAACACATCCATCATGTTTTCGGAAAGATCACACTCACGGCGGTAATGGGTGAATGATGTTGGACAAAGCGCGGTGAGTCGTGAATGATAGATGGTTTTGAAAACGGAGCAAATATTGTCGTGGAGATGGAACGGGATAATTCAATGATGTTCTTTTCATTCTTAGTGAAATATTTTATGTTCCCTACGATATTTCTGATTACTTAGATTTCAATTCCTATTCTCAAACGTTGTGTACTAGTTGAGTCGTCACTAAGTATGAGAATTCAAGAAAAATGTTAGATAAATGGTATGTTCTATACATATCAGCGCAGTAATGTTGTAAATTATTTGGTGTATCTCACATTATATATTAACTGAATCTTAGTTTTTATTAATTTGGCATATACTTATTTCGAACCATTCGTTTTGCGTGTGCACGTAAAATTAGCAATATAATTTTTTGGAATAATAAGAGCTTTCTACTAATAATTAAACTTTTCTCATGATATGCATTTGCAATTAAAAGTATCAGACACTCTTCTAATATCTCTGAAGATAAAATTATGTATATTTCTATATTTAGCTTCATTATTTTAAAAATTGGCATTTTTTAAATTCAGATTTTAACCAAAACAAGCAAAGTTCGTAAAACTGTTTTTATTTGAGTTTATACAATATAACGAGAATACCATAGATGATAGCAGTTTACAAAATTGCCAGGAAATATGTCGGGGCGAGCCAGTTCAACCAAACTTCAAAAGATGCCCCAAAATCTACGCCGTGATCGTGAACAATATTCAGGAGAGAAGTCCGTAAGTGCGCAGTGTCGTCACTATAATCACAACACACTCCAACACTTCGCAACTCGGTCGACGCCGGGATGACTCCAACTGTCTGCTCCGCCCAGCTGAGACCGCTTTACACCCCCTGGGCAGAAGGCTCGCCGACCAGCCAGGCCGTAGGGACGGAGGCGCCCCCGGGCGCGCCGACTGAGGCGTGACTGAGGCCCCTTCTCCGACTCTGAGATTGTGGGCGGTGCCTGCGTTTTCGGGGAGCGTCGCCGTCTCACTGCTGCGTTCTTGTGGCGGTCCTTGTAAAGGGACGCGAGCGACCACTACACTGAGTACATTGAAATTAATCATGCAGGTGAAATATCTGCAAACATTTTTCACGTCAAACATCTGTTCCATTCTTCTCTATCTCCTGACTATAACGTAAAGTATAGTCTAATATTAAAATATATTTACCATGCTTACTTCCGAGCTTACCATGCTTACTCAAGATCAGGCCTGTGGGGTAATACTTTAACGTAAGACAAATAATTAAAAGGGACTGCATCCAACGGAACATACTCCATTTACTAGGTAGAATTTCGTTGTTTTACTGAAGAGTTAATGCGTGGTATTGAAATTATTATTAAACTTTGAATGTCAGATCTCTAGAGTACAAACACAGGAGATTTTATCTCAGCATAATCCGTCTACCATTTACTTAATATGCTATAGCAAAATCTTCCCTCCTTGTGCTGCGCAGAACCGCTCGGTCCTTGTAGAGTCACTCTAAGGACTCTGAAAAAGTGATTCCGCGATTGTTACTAGACAATTGCCAACATCAGCGACAGACGATGGAAACAGACTAAAATTCCACATAAACTTAACACATTTCAGCTTGTATATTAAAACTCTAAATACAGTTATTTAGAAAATATTTTGAATAACACCTGAAATTTGCCCCCCCGGGAAGCTCACTGATAATCGTGCTCGCCATGCATGTCGCGATCCTGGGTTCGATTCCCGGTAGGGGAAGCTTATCGTGTGCGCTTTCCTTGCAGTGTACCAGTATCTGTTGCTGTGTCTCAGGTTGAGAAGACCAGAATACGGCGTAGGGATGTCTATGCACCGAAGAACAATTAAAAGCAGGCTTGTGTGGTAATACTTTACTTAACGTAATACGAAGAATGAAATTGGGCTGCATCAAATGGAACATAACCCATTTGTTTGGTAGAATTTTGTTGTTCTACTAGTCAGAGGGCGTAGCAACTACTATTAGTAAGGCGTAGGGACGTACACATAGCCCTTAACCCACGGCTGCAAGGCCGGGACGCCACATCTAGACATTGGCTCCGACAGAGGCTGTTGTGCTAGTGCAGACAGACAGAACTGGTTATTTATTAAAATGCTACTCTTCTTTCCACTAGCATTGCTCCTGCAAAGTTGCAGGGACAGCAACGCCCCCTCTTCTGGCGTAACGAATAACTAATGTCGGGAACGATTAGGACGGTACGCACTTCTCTACGGTGCGCAAGTTCTGATAGTGGATGATAAGATGATGATGATGATGATGAAGATGATAATGATAATATGATGAGAAGGGAATGGAAAAGAAAAATCGCATGAGGGCCGTTACCGGCGCATATACAGGCGCTGTACTGACATTCGTTTGGCAAGGGTCATGGAAACCACTGAAACTACTGATCGAAACAATCGTGTTACGAGTTCTATTCCAGCAGGGGCCACAAACTATTAAAAACATTACGTGCATTTCTGGCACCTTCTCGTGATTGAGCCCGCGACGTCCCACTCACTAATTTAACACGTTTTCTCACCGCTCACCGCTACTGGTGTTGCAATTTATTGTGTCGCCGGCGTTAATGATTTAGCGCCATTCAGCGCCTGACCGAGCGTATTACCTAGTTGATTAATGTTTGCGGGCACCTCAACTACTGTGTTAATTAGTCCAGTTAGTGTAGCGAATGTTTTATTTCGGGAAGAGACAGCGTTCCTCCAGCACAATCCTACACGTTGGCTTGCTGGTGATTTCCCACTCTAGGCATCACCACGGCGGGGACTGCCTGAGCCTTGCTCTCGACTGGTCGCCCTTCATCTCTGTTAGTGTGGTGCATGTACGTACGTGTAAGGGCAGAGGATAGTATAAGGAAGAGCAGGGAATGATCGTGTGCAGTCCTTGGCCCTTTTGTTACAGCGCTACTCCGGCATTCGCGAAGTATTGGTAAGAGAAACCACAAAAAACTATCGATTACAGTAGTCTGCCGCTAGAATTGACCTCCAGGCAACAGCTATATTAGCTCTAGCTATACAGCGAGGGTCAAAAATCTGCCACCGTCGGAAAACGAACCTTAGGACCTCACGGTCAGAATCGCCGGATAGTTCAAGGCAATGCTGGTTGTGAGATGAACTTCGTCCATAAAGTAATGATACTAGCTGCAATGGCAGCTTTCAACAGTCGAAAGTAGGTTTTGAATCTATATTCGTATTTAGTGATTCTTAACACATACATGAGGACATTTTTAAGTAAAAATGTAGAAAAAACAAGACAATTATTTTGATAGTTTTCAACACACGCAATTGAACGACTTATTATTTTCTCCATTGAACAATCAGATTTCTTTTGTAGCATTTTATTTAAAAATTTACAGCTGATTAAAAACAAAATTCAACCAAACTAAACCAAAATAATTGCCACTCTACAATAAACGAGTGATAAAGTACTTCTATAACGACGAAACGAGAACCTTTACAACTCGAATTTTTGCTGCTTTCTAGACGCACCGTTGAGCATTTATGGAGCTGTTTATTTTCCTCGAGGCCTTTGTTTACTGGAGGACGAAATCCAGGAGAAGAGTCGACGGGCGCTGTTCGCTTGGGGGGCGGGGAGAGGCGGCTTTCTTGTGAGCACAGTGTTGAAGTTCACCGAAAACCGTTCTTGCCAGCGAAAAAAATCTGTTTACTAGGGTAGCCTAGGGTGTCGAATTCACGCGCATCAGTTGTTATCCTACACAGACCCACAATTCAAGACCCATCCGCAGGAGTGGGAAGCATGTGAGTGCTTTAATATGCTTCACTGACTGTGATGGCTCAGTGGCAACATCAGTAGCCGTCGATGCATCTCTGACTGGAAGGTGCAAGAGTTCCAGTTGTATCGCTAGCATATTTTGAACACTAGCTAAATAGCTAGGCCGAATTCATTCGCGGTCTGGAGGAGGATTCTAGCATCCAGCTGCTCTGATAGGTAGTTTTCCGAGTTTTCTTCCGATAAATACTACACGACTACTGGAGCGTAACGTACAAATTGAATTGAATTGAATTAATGCCTTATTTTACGTGGCGAGACTTAGGCCATGAGGCCTGCTCTTCCGTCTGACCACGCAAATTTCGCTACGCTCCTTTCACCAACTAGCAGAGAAAGGAGGTACTTCTTGGGCGAGAAACAGGCGATTTGAATTTAGCTCAGAGGCGTCTTTAGGCTTAAGGGCTTTTACGTGCAAGTAAATCTACTAACATGGGACAGCCTGCTTTACTTCCCCTCCGAAGAAAGACGTACGAAGGATTTTTTCGCCCTTAAAAATCCACGGCTTCGAACGGGTTTGAATCCGCCAACTTCGGTACAATAGTCCGATACGCTAACCGTTACACCATCGCCGCGCGCAAATTGGGCCAACGACCGCGCGCGATTTTCCCTTCCTCATTCTTGTGCACTACTCAACCTCATATGTCGGACCGGATGGGAGTTTCGAGAATATTCCGGCTGGGGTAGTGCTCCGCTAGTGATAGGGCAAGCTCCCCGCAAGCCGAAGTGTAAGTCTTCTCTGGATATTTCGTCCCATTAAGGGAGTAACACCACAAGCAACGGATAAATCATGGATTACACTCGCAGAAATAATGACCAAAGCCGTCAGCGACGCTGCAGAGACAATGAAAATGTCTATCGATGATGAAAAAATGCCTCTCTGCTTGTTACAGTAGTGCCCGGCCGACCTTTCTTATGTGACGAAATACCGCAAGATTTGAATCACTTTACCTACGCAACTAATAACGCACGCGTTGCGATTGTGTTTACAACGGATAGATAACGTCTGTACGTGTTTGTTGCAGGTTGTGGTTTGCCTGTCATGTCCGAGCATGCGTGTAGATGAATGCGCGTGATAGTCACGAGTTAACGTTGTGTAGAAACTTATTTCAGTGAAACGCAAGAACACGTTGAGCTAGAAAGATTGTGCCGAAAGCCTTGTCAAGCTGACAGAACTTGGCGTAAAATAAAAGTAGTCTCTTACTTTTATTTTAGGTTAGAGCCTGTTTCTTTACAAAGGATACTTAATTAAATTTTTAAAAAAACTGATACATTACATTTATGTAGTCATATTTATAAATTGACACTATATTCATGCTGTCTTGTTTCTCCAAAGTAGTCTCCAAAGTAAAAAAAAATGTTTCTATTCGATTGATATTTTAAAATAATTTACGACGTCGAATCTATCGGAAAAGTTCTGAGTGTTTAAGAAAACGACAATCAAAAAAAGCTCGAACCAAATAGAATAAATAGGCTGAGTTTAGCCCCGAATCAGCATTGCCAGTGTCTCTGAAGCGGATGTAACCGGGAGCTGCAAGGGTTCCAGTTCTACCGATGGCGAAGTTTCGATACTGAATAGAAATTTGGGTCGAATTCATCCGATATATCGAGGAAAATTCTAGCGTCCGGCTGCTCTGGCGGGTAGTTTTCCGTGCTTTCTCCGATAAACACCAGTCATATCACAAACATCAATCAGTACTCGAACAAACGGGTCATGGACCGCGCACGATCTTTCTTTCCTCCTCCTTGTTCTATCTACATATCTATGTTCTATCTACTTACTATCCTATGTTCTTCTTACTTACACACACTTCCACTTCCACTTGCACTACACTACCACCGGGAGACCAGTCGGGAGCCTAGAGCTTGACCTGGCGGGGGCAGTGCCCTGCTGGTGGGAGATACCTAGGCAGGCCGTGGATTTTTACGGCGAAAAAATCTTCGTACGCCTTTCTTCGGAGGGGAAATAAAGCCGTCTGTCCCGTGTTAGAAGATTTACTGCATGTAATAGATCTTCAAGCCTCAATGTAGCCTCTGAGCTAAATTCAACCCGCCTGTTTCTCGCCCAAGAAATACCTCCTTCCTCTGCTAGCTGGTGAAAGGAGCGTAGCGAAATTTGCGTGGTCAGACGGAAGAGCGAACTTGATGGCCCAGGTCTCGCCACGTGAAATAAGGCATCAGTTCAATTCAATTCGATTCGATTCGATTCAATTCAATGTTTGCAATTGTGAATGGGACTTTACGCGCCACCCGGAACTTTGCCGTCTCCCGACGGGCTTCCAACGCCGCTATCGTCACTCGCAGCGCTAACTCGCATGACTCCTTCAGGCATCTCGGCAACGTCTTAAGGCGCCTCCCGCACTTTGCCGTCAGCTGACGGCCGTTCAACGTGTCTAACTTCTCATATTTCAATACACGGATCAATTAAATAATATTATATATATATATATATATATATATATATATATATATATATATATATATATTATATCCAACAACACATTTCAGGAAATAAAATTTAAACTTAATCTAATTTCTAAATTATCGTGCGGTTAAAAGAATCTTAGTTTTTTAATCTTAACGTGTCTAACGGGCGTTTGTCGGCGAAACAGCCTTGGGTGTGGAGCGGCACCCTGGCACCCTTCGAATCCGGGAACGACACATATCCCACCGCTACAACTTATTCTAACTAGAAATCCCCGTCCATGATTCTAACCATGTCTGTTCCCAACCTTTACTACCGCACATGTATTTACTCGCTGTTCATAAGCCAAGAAACTGTCGATGATGGCTAAACCATTGAAAGCTGCTCATGTATTATATAATAATTTTGGCCAAGTGGACGTCTGTAATTGTTTTATTTCTAATAAACCAATTATCACAAGTAGTCCAAATATGTGCAGAACTCAGTGTTAAAGCACATCCATTAAAAATGTTATCAGTCGTCGATAACGTAGAAAACGCCATTATTCTGATAGCAATTGTCTGGGATTATTCAGTTCGAACTGGTGCATGTGAAAGAGCTAATGTCTCCACGTGTCACTACCCGAGTTCTCGAAATACAAAATTGCGTGAATCGGATTTACTTTCTTTAGAGGGTTACAGGGTTAAAGTGAGGCTGTATTAACACGCTGGTGAAATAGGAATAATGGACGTTACGTTTTACAAGGGAACCGCAGAATCTTTTGTGACGAGGGACAGAATTATTTGTTACCAAACTCGACTCCACTCGTAGCTTGTGGAATTGTCTATCTGATCTACTCAGGTGCACTCGCACCTGAAGACTGTGTCCAATGAAATGACCCGACACGAAGAGCCTCAGGATACTACCCCGTCACGGCTTTTATTCCTTGGGTTTCACGTATCTTCTCTGTTAAAAGCGTTTCGTAACTGAGCCGCCTTGAGAGCTTTCCGAAGCTTCTAAGAGTGTAAAGGAAACCTACGTATGTAGGAAGAGACATTTCGAAAGTAATCGAATGTAATTCGATAAATTCAATGATGCCGTTGAGTAAAGAATATTTTAAAGATTGAAATATTTAAGGCATTGTATTCAAAGTTCTCTAATATTTTCCAAATTTAAGCATTTAAATTTAATTTTTTATTTTCAAAATTTAAGCCTTAAACCGTATATATTATTCACACTTTCACAATCATCCATTTATTTTGTAAACCAAAATTTTAGCCTTCTGTTAATTCTGTAATATTGGCGGTTTCACATTTCGGAACACATTTGCGACAATCCCATCCCGAGTCACCGTCTTGGTTGCATTTATTTTGTTTTAATTTGATGTGGTAGTTACTACTTTGTACAATTAACTTAGTTGTTTTTAAAATCCAAAATAATTCATTTGTAGCAAAGTATTTGACTTGCGTGAACAAAACTATTATGTTATTAACTATTAGGTTATTCAAATTCTTACTTTACCTTAAAGGAAATAGATTATCACAATGAGAGGCAATTTCATCGTCTCCTAAATTGCAGCTCATCTGAGAAATCTGTTATTAGAGTAGAAAATAATGCCGATATTATCATTTGAATTATATTATTTACTTATATTTTTATTCCAGTTACTAAATGTCGTACATTCTTTGCCAATTAATTAAAAAACATCACATGTTTTTTAATTAATTGGCGTAAACTTTGAATAAAAAAGGCGAGGAAGTAGCAAGTATAGAATAATGAAACGCCTTGACAGTGCTGTGGAGGATTTATGGGCATTATAAAATAGAAATGATGTTAACATCATTATATATTTGTTCATGTATCGGAATATTACAAGAAACAAAATTATGTTAGGCTTTTCCAGAGTAAAGTGCAGTTCCTAATTTTTAATTTGCCGATGGGTAAGGCTGGGTATTATAGAATAGGACAGCAACTTTGAGGAGGGTGTCTTATTTTCGAGAACTGTCGTAAGCTGATCACACACGTCGAATGCGTTATCGAATAACAACTTATGCATTTACAATGATACGAAAGAAATGTTCACAGGTAGAAAGATGTGCGAGATATTACTAATACATATTTTCGTTAAATGCTGTTAATGATGCTTAATCATGCGAATATCTTCTGCTGGAAATAAAATGTTTCACATCAAAGGGCATGTAAAGTATTCCCATAAAATTGTCGTAGTTGCTAGATTCTTTGCACATCATTTCTAGGCTCCAAATATCGTAACGTAAAACTTAATAGGTGGAGAGTCGTTAAATTGACTAAAAACTACACAATATTCAGCATTATAATTCGTTATCAAGAACATACAGGCCAAAGAAACGATCAAATTGCCAATGTCAATACAGCTACAGCTGAAATGCTTGGAGAGGAGAAACTGTAAGTCAATTTTGAAAACATTCCTTCTATTCAGTATGTTCATGAGATGCTAGACCTATATCTTGAATAGAAATAATGTATATATCTTGAATATGCATAATCACGTCAGCCTTCTCTTTGAAGATTAAACTGAACCGGGTGAAAATGTGACAGTGGATGGAAAATACTATTACCTAGACAATGACCTATTGGTTTTCAACGCCTCGACATGCCGTCTCCTATGTAATGTTCTGCTAATGCGGCATGTGTTACGGATATCTGCTTCGACCCTCTGTGCGGTGATGCAGTGACGCTGAACTTGAAGCCGGCAGTCGCACAGATGGAGCTTTGATTACTTGATTCATTGATGTTTCCTGCCAGATCAATTATTATGGTCATTAGTCCTGTTAGTGTAGCGAATGTTTTATCACAAGAAGTGGTGTTTCTCCCCCGCTGGAGGCTGAGGCCCGGCGCCGGCCTACACTTCGCCTAGTGGCACGAGCTTTAACGTCCCAACTGGTCTGGTACTTTGGTACCAAAATCTGCGCGCAGGAAAGGGAAACTTTTACGACACGGAAGCGCGAGAAACTGAAACTAGCGGTTCCAAAAAGGGCAATTCACGCAGATGCACATTTAAGAGGGACCAATACACGTTCGAGATACCATTCTCTGTTTTATCCGCACAGTTTCAAGCTGGGCAAATACATGCGTATATGGCTACAACCTTGTGAAAGAAACACTCACAGACGATGGACTAATCTCTAAATGTTTCCAACCACGTCAACTGTTCGGTCATAAGTGCTGTTAGTGCAGCGAATGTTTTATCACAAGAAGTGGTGTTCCTCTCCCGCTGGAGGCTGAGGCCCGGCGCCGGCCTACACTTCGCCTAGTGGGACGAGCTTTAACGTCCCAACTGGTCTGGTACTTTGGTACCAAAATCTGCGCGCAGGAGTAGGAAACTTTTACTACACGGAAGCGCGAGAAACTGGAACGAACGGTTCAAAAAAGGGCAATTCACGCAGATGCACGTTTAAGAGGGACCCATACACGTTCAAGATACCATTCTCTGTTTTATCCGCACAGTTTCAAGCCGGGCAAATACATGCGTATATGGCTACAACCTTGTGAAAGAAACACTCACAGACGATGGACTAATCTACTAATGTTTCCAACCACGTCAACTGTTCGGTCATAATTGCTGTTAGTGCAGCTAATAATTTATCACAAGAAGTGGTGTTTCTTCCCCGCTGGATGGTGAGGTCCGGCGCCGGCCTACAAGTCGGATTGGCATGGAGAGCGTAGGCTTCCGCGGCCGGGGTCAGTACGTACTTGGGTCTCCGGGAGACGCACCGGGCACAGGTGCCAACGTTTCGGTCGCCATTCTGAGACCTTCATCAGGGCGTAGGCTCAATATCACGAGTGGGGACATTGGCGTTTATGGGAACCACGTGGATGTACAAGATCTTTAACATGTGGGAGCGTGGGCTTCCTCGGCCGGGGTCAGTACGTACTAGGGTCTCCGGGAGACGCCGCGACCAGGGCACAGGTGCCAACGTTTCGGTCGCCAGGTTGCAGAATGGCGACCGAAACGTTGGCACCTGTGTCCTGAACGGGCTTGTCTCCCGGATAGCCAAGTAAGTATTGACGGGTATCGCTTGAGGTATCTCTCTCGCCGGGCACCACACCAGGCTGGACTAGCTCGAAGCTGGTCTCTCGTATGTGTGGTAGAGCATGTATGTGTGTCTAAGGATAAGGAAGGGGAAAGAAAGATCGCGCACGGTCCATGGCCCGTTTCTTAGAGACCGAAAAGTCAACGAAATAACTACCAATCAGAAGAGCGTGCCGCTAGAACTGTCTTTCAGAGTGCGACTCCATTCGATCTAGCTATTTAGCTAATAATAAAAATGTGCTACTGTTTTAATTTTCATTAGGATTCGAACCCTAGGACCTTCAGGTCAGATATTCCAGATAATGACAATGAGAAGGTAAACTCAGTCGGTGCGGGTGGTGCGTGCGGGAATCCGGATCTTTAGGCGGCTCCACACATCCGGCATTCGCCGAGCAGCGAGTTACTGCTCGCCCAACCCCGAACAGCTGATGTGTTCGGCGAATGTTCGCTCCCTTTGATGCATCTTAAAGACCGACACGCGGTGGGTAGGTCGAATACCGAATATTAGGCGCTCGACGAATCGGAAACAACCCATCCACACACTACTCGGTTGATCGTGACCGCTGGTGTGGCGCCGCCTTTACGGGACCGAATGTACAGTTCAAGCAGTGAACACAATAGTGCCACGTCTAACGGTGCAGCGGTGCGGGGCGGCGCAGAAGCCGACCTAAGGAAAAGGGCCTTTCCCTTCCCACGTCGGAAGCGCCCGGGCGGCGAAGGAGCGCCAGCGAGCCGGCCCTGGAACACTCGCCTCCGACGTGAAGGTTTAAGGTTAAGGTTTTTAAAGGTAATATGTTCATGAGATCAACCATGGTGAAGTCCCCCCCCCCACCACCAAAAAAAGAAGTTAAATGAAAGTAACATCTGTATTCTTCAAGATGGTAAGAAAAAATGTAGTCTTTACCGGCGTAATTTTTAATAAAATAAGTTTTATTTAGCATGAGAAGTGCGGAAGCCTAAATCAATTTAAAATATATTAGCTTTTTCAACTTATGAAAGTGACAAATCATACGAGAAATTCAATTTTTATTAAACGTTATTTTTAAAGAATAACAATTTCACACAACTCTTTTAACTTTTTACAAATTTCGGTCGAGCTACAACCCAAATTTATCTTATGTGTGTTCTGGATTTGCCGCAAGCCAGCTCCAACCCATTTTCACCTTGAAAATATGGGGCAATAAATTACAAATTGTGGCAATTAATTAGCAATTAATCATTTGATATGTTTCATTCCGGTGTGCTGACATGGCTGTTCCAGCTTGACGCACCTATCTTCCCTCATTTCTCGCAATGTGTCTCTCGGTGTTGTCAGTTGCCGGCCTAAGAGATGGAGGAAAGACATCATTCTATTGTAAGTTAAATTTGCACCACTTCAGGTTAAAAAAAGGCAAGATTTCAGACAGAAATTTAATTTGATTTTTCTCAATTTGTTTTGGTAGTGCAAATCCTATTTTTTTCAATTAAGAAAATTTGGTTTCTTCGAAAAGAAAATAAAAGTTTAAAATAATTTAATAGTATCAAAGTACTTACTCACAACACATTTTCACAAATTTCTATAACATAATATATTTCAAAAGCGCACGACAGTTTAGATTTTCGCAGCACGAATATGATTGTAATTAAAAGTTTAAAACGTTTCCACAATAGAGCAATAAAAATATTAATAAAAGCATCAGGGGTAATTGGAGAATAGTCGCAATGAATGGGTGACGCTTTGAAACGTAACAACGCAAATAAAATCGCAGCTCGAGTTTCACTGAGAATTCCGTTCTTTTTATTTTGCATAATAGAAGTAACGCATGAAAAATAATGGGACGAATTCAACTACCTTTTAATAATTAATTATAATTTATAGGGGAAAAGTGCACACTACTATACTACATAAATAATAATAATAATAATAATAATAATAATAATAATAATGCCTTTATTGATACATATAGGAGTATTTTATTCCCCAAGGCGGGCACGTCAGCTCTTTGGCTCTTAATCCTCACCCCCCCCGCGGATATAATAGTACACTTTTGAGTCGGTATCCAGGTACACCGAAACGTAGCACCCTATTCGGGTGCAGAACAGAATTTGATTTCTTTATTGCTAAATTTGTTTTTATACCCCAAACTTTTCTTTTATTAAAAAAGTTCTCAAACTGGGGTCCGCGGTTTTCTTGAGGACCGCAAAGCGATTTTAAGAGGACTATACAATTTTGAGCCTGTGGTATTTGGTACAGTCGTTTAGGGACACTGCGTTCTCGTTAGGATCTTGTGTTCCTAGACGTCTTTCGAATTTTATGAAGCGTAAACAATCGATTGTGTTTCAGATACGTGGTTTTCTATTTTTATGTAATATCTATTATATCTACGTCAGATCTCCAATAGTTTATGTGTCCAAAATATTTTACTAAAAGTAGCCTTTATACTAATTGTAGTTTACTTAATGGAATGGAATCTAAAATAGTGATGCTTCAAAAGCACGTACTTTCTCGCATTTGTATTGTTACGTGAGATAGTAATACTGCAATGTTTGCTCGCATTAAAAAAAATCAGCCATCACTAACAGGATTTTCGATACTAGCAAGCAACACACTTTCGACAATAGATAGCAAGGTCAAAAAACGGGTTATGAACCGCGCGCGATCTTTCCTTACTCTTCCTTGTGCCCTACTTACACACACTTAGGCTTACTTTCACTGAACTACCACACATCGTACAGCCAGCCACACTACTTAGAGCTTAAAGCGTAGGCTTCCGCGGCTTTTGTCAGTATTTAATTAGCTGTCCGGGTGACGCCGCATCCATTGCAAAGTGCCGACGTTTCAGTCGCCATTTTGCGATGGCCCGAAGAAGGTCGCAAAATGGCGACCGAAACGTCTACACCTTTGCCATGGACGCGGCGTCACCCGGACAGCCAATGAAATGCTTAAGAGCTTGTCCCCACTAGGACGGTACCTCGCTGGTGGGAGATGCTTTGGATGGACTTTCGGGACTAATGACCATAGTAGTTTTCGCTCCCGGAAACACGAAATAATCAATGAAGAAATCTCAGCCATCATTTGCAATAATAATTACCAATCGTAGCACATAAGGTGGGACAAGGAGTTTTTGAAAGCTAAAACATCAACAAAGGGCTCGTGGCGAGCTTTTGGTCAGTGTGCTCGCTATCCACTACGCGGCCCCGGGTTCGATTCCTGGTCGTGCCAAGACTGTAGTGTGCGTTTTCCTTGCAATATCTCAGTGTATCTTGCTGTGTGACGTTGAGAAACTTGTCAGGTTGAGAAGACCAGAATACGGCGTGGGGATGTCTACGTGCCAACCACACGTTTCCACTTAACCCATGGCCGCGAGGCAGGGACGTCGTTGGTAGGCCCGAGCACGTTTACGGGCTGTCGCGCCAAGTACATACATACATACATACATTAACAAAAATTCGACGAGCCTTTCATACCGCGAGAAAAATTATCGTCGAACAATGAGAAGTAATTCTGTGCATTTCTAACTGCTATGTGATGGCGGTACTACTGTTGTTCTGGAACCTGATATCTCATAAAAACCTTCTTCACCAAAAGAAGTACAAAAAATTAGAATTTCCAATTTCAAAGAACGCAAACATTACTCCAAAACAACTCACATTTTAAAAAAGAAGAGCTTGATATTATTTACAAATTCACCTTTGTAAAACAGATTTCATTAAGAAAATTGCCTATCTTCAATAGTATAGTTATAGAACGTCGGAAAATCGTGAAATATTGCATTTTTAAAAGTTTTGGAAACTTCATAAAAAATAATGTGCTGCATTTTAAAGAGTTCTTTGCTCTATTAGAGCGAAAAAATTAATCAAAAAATTTGGAGGAATTATTAAGGAAATTTTGGAAATATTTAAGGCAACAACAAGCAAATAAAAAAGTAATACAACCACTATTTTTGCGAACACAAAATTAAACATATTTCTGACAGTGAAATTCAGTTTTGTCTCGATCTGTACTTGTACTCGGTCTGGACTATTACCTACTTACCATCGTCACTTAAAAACGTACTTCAACTCATTTTGTAATTATAATATCTGAAACTGTTTAGTAAAAAAACACATGTGTTAGTCGATTTCTAAACAAGGCATTTCTTTGAATACCTTCACAGATCCTCGCATTTAAAAATACTGAATCTTCCAATTTTAATTGGGATTTGTTGTGCAGTGCTACCAAGTCCCTTTCTATGTTTGCCAACCATTTGCACTAAATAAAACTATTTTCTTTTTAAATTTATTTATAACTAAGATACAAGCACCTGTAGCGGCCGCAAAAAAGAGCATTTTCGTATTTTTTTAAATTAATGAGCTACAGTATTAAATTCAGTAGGTGAAACTCAATGAGCGATTATCATACCTCTTTCTGAATCCTCTTGCCTTAACATAAAATAACAATTTTTATCATTTTGTATGTTTTGTTAATTTATTTTCAACCCCTATTTTGTGACAGTAGTGGTAATTTCAAAATTTTCATATTGGTTTGACTCTCGACTTAGCAATGACCAATAGATATTTTACCTTCTGAGCGCATCTGAGATGAAAAAAAGTTAAAATGTACCCATTCATGTTAATTTTTTTGTCGTACACGAACATATATACAGGGTATCGTTCTATAAAGAAAAGTAATTCTGTGGAAAATCAATTTCGAGATTTCAACGGAATTACACTGCTTGGGGTCATCTAATATCAAAACATGTTTTTTCTTCAAAATGGCCGTTCGTCCGTTGTAATGTTTATATTAATCGTATGTTTTCAGCTTATTATGTGAGAATAAAATAAGCGGAACAATAAATTATATTCGTACTAATCCACACCACTAGAAGGCATAAGCCCCACGTTCTGCCCGTTAGAAGCTAAAGGAAACCTTCAATTCTTATTTTTCAAATTGTGTTCTGAAAGTAATAAGCTCTGAGGCAGTGGTGACTACTATACTGGAATAGTTTTCTCTCCATCTACCAGTTTAATAAACTCTAATTTCGTGTTATATAGTTATGATATAGGATTGGTTGGCACATCTTGACTTGATCCATTTAACGACTCTGCAATTTCAACTGTCTAACATTCATGAATTAAAAGCTTAATGAATTTAGTTTCCACAAATTTTCAAACTTGTCAAAACTCAATCGTATTAGCGTAAAAAATTAAACTGGTGGCAACCAGCCGCGTGTTCCCCTACTGTAATGAGTCATTAATTTACTTGGAAACGAATATAAAAGCAGTCGAAGAGATAAACATTATATTTTAATAGTTGAATTAGTCTGAAATGTATTAATAGCGTTAAATTTAATTATCAGTCAATATCATGAAATGACAAGATTTACGTTCTTCCCTTTGCATGCATTGCGTTTTGACAAGTTTCAATGGAACACATAATACGCTCAGAAGAGAATATGTTTTCTCTTCGAATGAAACGAATAGAAAGGTAAGCTGTGATCTGATGAGGACTTACTCAGATTGCGTTCGAATGCGACTATCATTTTTGTGACTGGACGTTTTAAATCTGATGTTTTATTATGTTTCCTGTTAAACTGGAACGTGTCACTTTCAGGAAATATTGCTGTACAATACCGAGCGCAGTAGCGGGAACTTTTTCCTTTACATCCGTTAATAAGAGAAATTAATTAAACTCTAAGCCGGGAGTACAATGTCGTTGTCACTGCTACTTCATCACAAGTTTGCCCTCTCCGTCGTTCATTTACTGTGCATGCGAATTCAAAAGAAATAATGGCAACTAGCAATGGCGAAGCTGAAGCTTTCCTTTAGAAGACAGATTGTTACAAACACAAAAAATTACCATAAAGTGAAAGTTATATAAATATTTTTATAATACTAATAACAATAAAAATAATAATTAAATTTTCATTTTTCGTTCCTATTTATTCAGCAGGTTAGGGAGGAAAGGTATTAGAAACACCTCAACAATATGATCTCGAACATTTTATGTAAACTCCGTGTTCAACGTTATTTTGAGCTGCTGTAATTGCACACACGTCAATATTAAGGTCTTTAGTGATGTTCTAATGAAGGTTAAGAGAGGCAAAAGTAGAGAGGAGATACATGGAATTTTGTTTTTGAAATCGATTAGTATATCGATGGATGTCCGGAAGCACGTATGGATGTATGGGTTAAGCATACCTAAAGGTTTGGAGCTGAAACTTCGGAAATAAATCAAGAGTTAGGTTTACTTACGCATTTTGAAAGATCATTAAGATATTTCATTTTTTGGGGGTGAGGGGGTTCTTTACTGAAGACCCTTTGACATTTTATACGTTTTCTGGACAACTCTTTCTTGAAATATTTTGCTCATAAGGAAGGAAGTTTGCTGAAAATGTATATGTATGGTATAGATACAATTTTAATTAAAATATCTGACATTTAAAAAATTGCAAAATTCTTTATATTGAAGTCTCTGAGGGTGTTCATTCAGAATTAAGTTTGAGCATTCCAATCAAATTTCGTGATTTTTGCATTAAGTGAATGTTAGTGTGCTCCAGATATCCTCCCATTATCCCGTTTTATGGAATCAGCACTAAATTTTAATAAAAAATTAAAGTTGATAGAATTAACGCTTATTCGCTGTCATTTGTACGTTAATTCATTGCGTGAGTAGTAATCGTTCTATTAAAAGCATTCGGAATTTCCTCTTCGAGAAAACATATGAGTATAATTTGGTGTTTAAAGAAGCTATAGCGCGTTTTCTAAAGTTCGTAGAGTTTTTTTAAATACAAAGATTTTTGAGTGTATGTAAGTGGAATATTTATTAATAGTCTGACACGTGTCCTTTAACAAAAATATATAGGTGATAATTATTATATAGTAATGAATTACTCTTTTAAGGAAGGATGGACAACAGGATTTTTTGCCTTATATACCTACAGAATACATTCACAAATATATTCATAAATAAAAAAATCCACAACATTTTTTAAAAAAAATGTTGAACTCTGAGTTCCCAATGAATAGTGATTGTATTGTTACAGAATGTTTAAACCTCGTCTCTTCGAGTCGATACAGAACGACATGAAATAAACCCACCAAAAGGAAGAAATGTTTTGGTATGTCGTGCATTTCTACTATTATGGTTATATTCTGATACCACATCCTTGTCAGGCTATGACCATACCATAGTGTTCCACCATACCATGTGTTTGGGAAATTTATGATAAGCAGATTACAACCCGTTCACCATCTATTTGGTATTCTTTGCTTGCAACGAGCTTTGACATTACCAGCCAGTTATATAAACTGAGATGACAGTGGAAAGTATTATTATCAAAATGTAGTTGTATTATGGATTTCAAAAAAATCTAAAACTTTTGTAATTTTCGAAAATTTAAGGATCATAGTTGAAATTGGATGTGTGCCATGTTTACAGGTTATTTTATTCTATTCTCACGATAAATTTAAATAACATTAGAGCCATTTTTGAGAAAAATTTGAAAATGTCTCAGAAGCCTCAAGTCAAATAACCCCAAAATTCGTAGATTCGTTTCAAATTCGCAGGGCCTCGAGACAGGCTAGATGGATAGGGGAGTATTCATTTAGGAGAAAATCCTACCAATAGTTTAGGCGGCCGTGTTTACCAGGGATGGACCAACGACAGACGCACGGGCATATCGACAAAAAATATAACAAAACATTTCCAACTGAAACATGTATTTCCGTTAACATTTTGAAATCGATTTTTCGGAGCATGACGTAACTTTCTCTTGTACTCCGTATATGGGAAAGTATAATTGTGAAAATGTGTGTTTCTTGATAAATCACAATTACCTGAATACATTACATGAAAACACTAAACCATTGCAGTTATTCAGATGTTATGTAAGTATTTTATTTCAAAACATTTTCTGAAAAGTTATTTGATTTTGAGAAACTTGTTCCTTGATGAGCGCCATGCTGACAAAATGCTAATAGTTATTGTATGTATCTAGGGCGTTAAGTAGCTATTTTTACCCCGAGGGCGACTTCCAAATCCGAGAGCTTCTAGCCCGAAGGTTTGGACGCTACCTGAGGTACAAAACACCAAGCAACGCCAGCGGTGCACACAAAACCGTGTGGTGTATTAGATCGTTGCTGAACCAAACGAAAACACGGTACGACTTGAAATATTTCTTGTAACGAATGAGGAAAGACGCATTAAAATCGTTCGTTATCAACATGGTACAAGATAAACAAAATAAAGAGCGTATCTAGTTTCTATTGGATACTCAAGATGTATCAGGGTTGTTTGTACAAAATGGTAGAATATCGTTATGTTTCTGCGGAAATTCTCGAAAAAGCCAACAGAGAAACGTAATGTTTGTTTCTAATAAAATCTCAGAAATATATGAAAATGAGTATTGTATTTACATGTTAAAAGGAAAATAAGTGGAGTTGTCTAAATGAAACGGCTCTGTTTATGTTATTTGCCGTATATTGCCAACAGCTTTATAGAAGAATCCATTTCATTAAAAAAAATATATATTTCGAGAATATTAGACGGTGTTTCCCTCTACATTACATTAATTACTGAAATATTTTGATATGAAATTAGGATATTCGCTCACTGAAAGCTTTTAGTTCTTTTGACAATAATAACAAAAAGTAATTCGACGCAAAGTTTGCGTTTTCCCACTCAGATATGTAATGAAAGGATACCTTTGGGGGAAACTTGGGTCCCGCTCGATTCTCGGAAGGTTAAAAAACAATGATAGAATTTCAGTGTCGGTGTACTTAGTAATGAATACGCAAACTGTCAAGTGCACGTGAAACTGAAGTAATAAAATATTTGAAATAATTATGATAATTAACTATATAGTATTAATTTTCTAACAATTATTTTCATGAACTTTAAGTGCATTAAATTACATTTAAAATGAAAAATGTATTTAATTTGAAAATGGGAGGAGGAGGTAACTCCGACCCCCACCCCAATCTACGCCACTGAAACAAGAAAGAATGTAATATCGCAGATTCGTTCGTAAATTAGAGTATTATTCCGGTATACATTAGTTCTTTCTTTTAAAGAGAAACATACTCAATTTTTTTTTCTCTGAAGAAAAAATGAGAACGATAATATTTTTATCTGAAAAAAGGGTATTCCAACAATTTAACAAATGTCTTTGCCTCACATGTTAGATTAAATTATGAAATAAAAATTTAATCTTATTCGCGGGACTATTCAATATATATCTTAAACCTAAAATGTGCTGATTTCCTTCAGGCAGAATAGTTGTTGGTCACACAATATTCTTCAGTTTTTCTCACTTTTCAATGTTATTTAAATCTATTTTATCTGGTAATTTGGCCAATTCTCACTCCGTTATGATACCACAAATAGAATTCCTCATTTTTTGTACGTCTGTGGAAAAATATTAAGTTGGAATTTTATCTTTCTATTACCATTCGGTCTTATTCAATTAATATTCGTGACCCTTGGAATTTGGATATTCATCTCGGCACTAGAGTTGGAAAGAACTTGCACTTTTGAAATTACTAATATTGCTATAATAGTATATTGATTGACACTTTCATTACCCCGTTTTTTTGAAAAGTTAATCTCTTTTCTCCCTTTTCACACGTTCAAGGTACACATTATAATGCTGAAAGGTAGAAGCTAGAAAGTTGTAATATTATAGAAGAAAATTCAGTTAAATGTATTGCTCTTCAAAATACATCTTTGAAATAATTCAAGCCTTTGATAACAAATTGATGGATAAATGAGCATTTACGCAAATTATCAATCATACCAACTTTCTTTAAATAGTTTGTTTCCATACATTTTCGAAATATTTGCAATACTTTTTCATCTGCTATAGGAAATTATTAGTCTGCACGAAAATTAAAAATTTGTTTTCAGGTTTCTGTCGGTGTAAAGATAATATTCCATTAGCTTCTGTTGACAATAACTTTAGACAAAGGTTTTGGGTGTTGGCATTTTCATCCGTTGATACTTGTCAAGAATTCTACAATTTTATTGATGTACTTAGGATATTTCATTCGCATTGTTAATAACGACATACACTGTCGTAAACATTCGAAGAGAGTTTTAACAAAATACTTTTTTGTTTATGTGTTAACTTAATACAAAACTCTATTGGTATCATCCTTATTTGATTTGATAGGTGGGTTTGTAACTGAATATTAATTAGCTGCTGACGGTAGCGAGAAATATAATTTAAATATTTTTAAAATGTTGTATGCTCTTGTAATACGATTGATGGGGTGGATGAGAGTAATATTGAGCACTGAAGACCAATGCTGATTGCCAGAAGAGGGCATTTCACGCTCGGATATCTTCTATAAGCCCTACGTTTACGAGTTTTACGTTGACGACTTTCGCGCCCTACCAACAGAGGTCTGGGCTCTTGGAAGTTCTTTGAATGAAGGGTTGCAATCGCCGGAAAAAGCCTTCCGAGTTACAGATACTGAGCCACACAACCCTGAAGTTATCAGTGAGGTTTGCTATTCCCTTCACTAGTAACCTACAAACCTTTGGATAAAGACTGCGTAGTTGCAGTTGAAAATAAAATCTCCTCTTCCTTCCTCTTCTCAGATAAACAACAGTATTCAGCCAATCAGTCGAAAACAAAGAAGCCACAAGTAAAATATATAAACATCTTACATAATGACTTTGTCATCATTAAAGAAATTGAGAGAGGAAAGGAGAAACAAGAATAAGAAGAAAGAGTGGTCAATCGAGTTCTTCAGAAAAATAAATATGAGGACAAAAGTAAAGAAGGACACGGAAAATCCTTGAAAGTAAAAACAAAATTTGTTTGTGAATAATAAAAACTCGGTTCTCTCAACAAGTTCGGCCAACCATGACGAGAGAACGTACCCCCCTGCTAACATCGTTGATGAAGATTGTATCCAATGTGGAATATGCTTTTGTATGTGACTACTGCTAAATTTCCTAGTCTCCGTACCATTACGCACAACGCACTGTAAGAGACGCATTTCGCAATTTCTTCTTTTCCTTTGTAATTAATGTTTCATATAAAGTTACGGTTTTAATTTTTTGCACCCTTCTTTCTAAGTTTATAAACTATGTTTCAGCAAATTTTCAAGGCTCTGATTTTTATATCCTCATTTTTATAATGGAAAAATCCGTTAGGTGCATACTCCTACCCTCATTTCTCTTCCAGCTCTAGCATTGCACTCGGACAGGCGGACGTTTTGTCATCAGCCAATATTTCGGTACTGTTTAAAAGAAACATTTTAGGTACCGGCGTCCCCCAAATTGTGTGTCTACCCAAGTTGCATATTTCCTTACAAATCTCATCATTGACTTTTTTGAAGAATTAGATAAGTTTCTCTAAAACTACAAATTCAAGTAAGTAACAAACTGTAATGCTTAAATCTGTCGTTTAATTACGCAGGATTCATTTCAAGAACTATTGATTTCTGCAATGGGTGCTTCTCGTCCTTTTCATTCACATCTCGTATATTTTTTCCCAGTAGCTTAGCTTAATTATTAAGAAATAATATTAACAAGAATTTTGGTAATATTGATAACAATAAATGTTTGCTCCCATGCAATGTATATTAGTAATTTCCAATGCGCTCAGAAATTGACAGAAAAAATATCCAGTGTCCGGCCTTTTTCAGCTATCTGTGTATTTATTAGACTCCCAGGAACTCGAAAAAATACAAAAAAATATTACTGATTTTCATTGCGCGCAGAAATTGAAAGAAAACAAGGCACCAGTCAAACACGTGCGAGGGGTCTGTAGTTTTGTTAGATACCCAGGAACTAGGGGAAAATACAAAAACAATTAAAAAGTTTTGATTGTCTGAATAATGTAATTATTTGATTGTATTATTCAACTTAATCTCTTACTACCAGTACAGATTGAATTCTCAGACTCAGGGCGTTACTGCTTACAACGCAGCTGCCGTCATGCGACTGCAAGGATCCCAGGATGAGGCGGCCAGATATTGAATATTTGTTATTCACCTGTTGTGCTATGGATCAGTTACAGTTTTTATGGTTTACAATTCGCTTTTTTCTATAGTAGTCGATGGAATTAGATCATTATTACCGCTTCTGCCTTATAAAATAAAGTATTCTAATTAATTCGCGAACTTTCTTCTCAATGGGTCTTGAGGCCTTACAAATGTGCTCACCGCTGTTAAAAAGATTCATTTTATGAGGAAGAAGGTGTAACAAGAGCCTAATGTCATCGGACACTACAGAAAAATTGACGTATTGTGTACAAAGATCTGATGTTCTGTGTGTGTACTATACAATGTTATTGGAGTATTCGTGAAGACTGTTTTAAAATATTTAATTTATTCCCGAGTTATATGAGTTAATTTTATGTATTTTTGACATTTTCAGATTTATATGGTCTATTTCATTTTTTTTTTAAAAAAAGTTCATACTATTGACGTTTTATTGAGTCAGAATAATCTCTAATGGTATCAAAATAATTTTGTTGCAGAAAACTAATATAACAGACATACTTCTTTACTGAAAGAATGTATTGTCTTTACGTTTTTATTGGCAGCTGGTAAAGCACCGAGAAAATATGTAGATGAATTATTAAACAATTACAAGGATTTATTATATCCAATGCCTCTAATTGAATACATGTATTTTAAAAATATAGTTTGATGCTTTTGAAGTACCCTCATAGTACACGGTTTAAGTGAAACAGGAAACTAAATCTAATAAAAGTTCACCTAAAAGTTACTGTGATGGTTTTATTAGCATAATGATTACAACTGGGTATTAATTGGTTTTATATTACATTCTTTCCTTCGGACAAAGGGAAAACTTTATTTAAACAATGCATTTCATTTCCACATCTAGTGGTGCTAGAGAATGGTACAGACTCATAGTAGTTTTCTAATTTCTTTGGTGTGAGCTAGCTTTATGGTCTTTATCCCTCCTTTTGCCAGCTGCCAACTATCGCTGCCCCAAATATATTTTTTGACGTTTTTCTCTTTCTCGTTTTTCTAATAGTAGATTCGAAATATTACTTTTAAAGTCATGAAGAAGTAAAAATTCGTCATTTATGGAAATTTTCTTTAAAACTTGCAGTTGTTTTTAAGAAAAGAATCGTGTAACTCTAGTGTAATTGTGAATTTTTTCACAGAAATCTTTTGTGCTTTCGAAAAACATCATTTGATGCCATTTAAAGCTCATTTGCTCACAAATACAATAATGTATATAAATCGCTGAAAATGTGTATAACGGCGTGAAAATTATTTCATAAATTTACATTTGTATAAGTTTTGAAAAAACTAAGGAGTAGAGCAACATGACTCTTATGTCATCTCATAGAGTACTTTTAGAACTATCCGAACCGAAAGTTTAAAGAAAGAGCTATATTTGAGGAAAATCTTTTTTTGTTATTTTTTAAAATTGAATATTTTGCATGCAATATTTCGTGAAAACTACTAATAGTTTCAAAAAATGTACATGACCTTAATGAAAGAATCTTCAATTTTGTAGTTATAGTCAGACGCCGAAAGAAGTTCAATAATTTGCAATTTTCAAAAATTCAAAGTTGACAGTGAAATTCGCATCTATGCCATCTTTAAAAAGTGTACTTCATTCTATTGTTTCAAAAAACATAAAGAAAAACTTTGGAGAAAGTTTTAAGAAAATATTGAAAATAACCGAGGGCCTTCATGTAAAGTACCCCCAACTTGTAAATAAAGTTTTTCAAAATCGCAGCACTTTGAGTCGAGTCAGATCCACCGGGGGTATCCATTTTTGAATAAATCATTCGTACAATTTAGTCCTGTTCACAAACGGTCGGACGGACAAATGGACAGACGGACGGACGTTTAAAAAAAACAACACTTTTTTGGAATCAGGTGACCTCAAAAAAGTATATTTCCGGCGAAATCTCTTCCGTCAAACTTTTCCTGTACCACGTATATTACTCCTTATGTACGTTGTATGTATACGAGGAAGTAACATTTGCATTCAACATTTACAATACTTTATCTCTTTAAAGTTGTTGATATTATTTGAATAAGTGTTCACGTGTGTATTCATATTAGGCTAAAAATAGATTGATATTTTCATCTAACATCCAAATCTATCGATCGGTTCGAAAGTTGTGACGCCGAGAAGAAACACAAAGGTCCACGGTGGCCAAACCATCCATGGGGATGCGCAGTGGTAATTTTCCACAGGAAGACATTCAAAATTCCAGAGAGGGACGAACAGACGAGTGAAACGAAGTGCATGATCACATATGTCGCACAGTCCGAACTCCCCTAAGAATGTTCTTGAAGTTTATTTTCCAGATTTATTTGGTTTGAAGTCCATGATTTGAACATTTTAGCGTGCATACATGAGGCTCGTATGAGATATATGCGAGGTGTATACGGATTGTTTGTGTCCCTAAAAGAAACAAATTACAATGCTCCAGGAGGGGCTATTAACTTTCTAGAAGGATTACGATTTTCGGCGCATTCCACTCTCGCCTACTTGCCAGTGCAGTCTGCTGTCCATTCGCGTGTTGTGGTTATGGACCGCAGTGAAATGTTTCTGTGATACGTTTTGTATATCCCCAAAATGAACAACCTCTTGGATCGACTGGGATTTTAATTCCCTCGCGCTGAAATGGAGAGCGAACACGCTGACCGCTATGGGCTACTTCATGACTCGTTCCGAGCTTTACAGTAATAAATTGTTTGCAGTACATGTCATATTTGGTTAGCTCTTGTGAAATCGGTTGTGAAATGCGATTATCAAATTTTGTGTGATTCTGGCGTGAACAACACGAGAAATCAATGTTTTTGCAGCATTTATGCAAAATTGCTTAATGTTTGGGCACTAATGTACCTACCTACCCATAAAGGGATATTTAAATGACAAGGGCCTAAAATATATTCAAAATATTAAAAATGATTGTAGTTAAGAGTTCAAAAAAGTGTATTTCAAAAATATAGCTTAAGGGAAAATATAGACTGAAGGAACAGAGAATAGATAACTACGTAAAAACTACAAAATAATCCTCATCGTATCTCAAGAGTAACTCACTACTACACTTCACTGTACCCACTGAACAAAAATTAGGAAAGTTCATTAATGTTTAATAAACTTTTAACTTAATATGTGATTAATTCAATAGATCAGAACAGGAGAGTATCAGTACACGCTCAAAGCAGAGTAATAAGTTCGAACTCTCTTTGCCTTCGCTTTATTAAACTTGTAGTCTTTGTAGGTAAACTCTTCGGAAGAATAAATATATGTTAGATACACTTCCAGCACAGCGGAAAATAAATTTGATGTAGTACATAAGGGAACAACAGTCTTTTAGATAGAGTGGTAAATAAACGATGCTTGATACCTGGAATGAGGTGATAGGACACAATCTTGTAAACTGTTCTATGTCGTAAAAATTTCTTTCTTGACATGATTAAAAAAATTAATTGTGTTTCTTAATTTAATAATAATGGTGTAATCACTAAAACATGTTTTATTTTTTATGAAAAAGAAAAATACATGCTACGGTTCTATGCTACGATCTCCTATTTTTCGAAAAGTACCAGTACGATGTAATGAATAAAATATATAATGAATTTAAATTGTCTTTATCTAATGCATAAATAATAATAAATACAGATATTAAATGCTTTTAAAAAATATTCATTTTTGTAATACTATGTTACTATAGGGTCAATTATAAAAAAGTACATAAATATGTGGAAATAAGTGAAGAATCGAAATGTAAGTTAAAAAACAAATTACGATTTAAAAAATGAAAATAATAAAACTTTGTGACTCACTAAAAATACTTTAAGAACACACAGCTATATATTATAACAAATAGTAATGCGTAAGATTTAATTTCGTACCAAACGTGAAATGCAATTCTCCCTTTTGAAAAATCAAAGTTTCTTAAAAGAAACCAGACGCTTCAGTGTTGGAAACCAAACATGTACTACATCGACTGAGACCCAACGTAACTTATGGTCAGAAATTGCATTTTGATAACTTCAATGGTACAAAAATATTTGTGTGCAACTTTTATTTGAATCACATCATGAAGGTATATCAGGCAGAATCGAACCTTCTGGCTGAAAATGACATCGGGTATTTAAAAAGTTTATTTCTGTACCCAAATCATTCCAAAATTCTACAAGAAGACCATGCTACTCTTTTGTCAAATAATTTGGCGTTGAAGTAAAATAATTCATCAATTCAGTCTGAGCTGAACTGTCAGTTTTTCTAAAAGTAAACTCACACAATTCTTGCATCCGGATATGCGAAACAAAGCTGTGGGTTCCGAAAAATATTCGCGACAATTAGATAGGAAATGCTGCACAGCCCCTGAAGCATAATGTAGGAGTAATTATCGGTCTAATTTTCTTCGGGGAATTGACAATTACAGACATTTCCTGAATAAATTTGATGGGGCAATTAGATGTACCTCAGGTCATGTATTTTTGCAAACTAATAACATTTTTCAATAGGGCAATTATTCTCCAAATTAGAGTCAGCACGTTCGAAATTATCCCGAGACAGTAACTAGACTGCATTATTGGCCGATGATTACTAAAACTTTAATTTATTTTGTTGACTAACATTTCACCAGTAAAATTTTTTGGTGGAGAGAAAACTGTGTAATAAATGTAATAATTTGTATTAGGATTCAAGACCATTATCGGCATTATTACGGACAATAGTCTCTGTGCTCTATTTCATCTATTTAAACAAAGCAATTGTAGACTGCAGTCTTAAAATTCGTGATACGCAAACAGAGATATGTTGTGATATAGAGATGTGTAATGGAGTAGTTAAAGTGCTGTTTGTAAAGGAGAAAAAATTCATTGAGTTTCGGTTTCGAATTAAAAGGACTGCGATGTATAGATAATGTCCCTTCACGAAGAGAATAAAACATGTAACACAATGAGTTGAAGTTCACAAAATTAAGGTCTCAATGCAGTTAATTGCCTCCATACCATTTAAAAAATCTAGTGATGCTACAACATCACCTTATTTGTCGCATTATTTCTAACAGGAGCAATTTTCGATCATTCAGAAAGATGAACAAATTGAGGCAGGCGGACAAACAGATGTTATGCTGTCATCCATTTTTCGGTATAAAGAATTCAGTAAACATGGATTCTCACTAAGCAAAGAGTCACAGGAAGTTATTTAATACATATGGGAACAATATTTATCCCCGATTTGAATTGAATTGAATTGAATTAATGCCTTATTTTACGTGGCGAGACTCAGGCCATTAGGCCTGCTCTTCCGTCTGACCACGCCGATTTCGCTGCTAGGGATCAAAAATAAGAATTTTTATGCTGAAAAATTACCGATTTCTGGCGTATTATTATGACTCTTTTTCATCTTATGGAGTAAGACAAAAAAGTAAAAATATACTAAAACATTTCTCGAAACAGAAAATTTATTACCAGGGAGAAAGATCTTTATGAACTAAAAAAATATTGAAATCTATTATTAAAATATAAATTTATGACCTAAATATTCTGAAATTTAATATCCAATTAAAATTAACAATATTTCATTTCCTCAATAAAAATTACTTGCTAAAATTCAGAAGAAGCATCTTTGGGATGAAAAGATATATTTCTGTGCAAACTCGTATAATCTACCTTACTTCGCGGGAGAAATAATGAAATAAATATTCATCTTAGTGAAGTACATTGTATGTCTTTTATTTATTCTGCCTGATTTAAAATATACGATATCAAGAAATATCCTACATATGTACAAGTATTTTGTAATCTATAGAAAAGAAAAAACGCGAATTGTGACGAGCTCTTTCGAATCAATTAAAACTTACAATGTATGTATTCTTTGAAAAGATGAAACGCTTTAGAGATAAGTATTTATTTTAACAAAATTTGTTCCTATAATAACACGAATATGCTCTAACATGAAAAATCGGCCAAATATGCACAAATATGCATTAACACATTAATCTACATAGTATCATATTCTAACCAACTGGCAAGAAAATTCACGTAGCTGTGTACTGAGGCAACGGACAATAACATGCAAAATTATAGAAATTCACTCCCTAGTTATTACATTAGACCTGAGAAAACTTATATCACTATCCTGAAATATATATTCCTATATTTCACGATAGTGCACTATCACTAGATTACAGAAGGCAACCTTCTTATAACTCAGATCGCTTCTTTATATACTTTTCAATCATTTTTTTACGTATTTAAAGTCGCTTTTGAACTACCAAGGTTCGATCACAGAACGAGCACAGTAAGTTCATTGGGGTCAACGGTAACGGTATACGAACCCACACAAACATCCACGCCCCGGGCGAGATTCGAAACCGCGACCCTTCAGGCACGAGTCAGCTACCGCCCTTTAATCTTAAGAGACCTAGTCTATTCAGGAAAGCAATCATGTTTTTGACATGTTGAAGAATTATAACGTAATCGTTTCACTGCCAATCAAGAAGGTCGTACTCCGATACAATAGTGGTTCAATGAGTAACCGTCCTTCCACTTTTTGGAGGATGCAGAGAAATTTGTTCACTGTTGAGACGAATGCATGAATGTTTGTTTTTTCACACGGTCGTCACTGCGTTGTACTACGTAGTGCGTACTACGACATCGTTAATGTGAAGGGCACCATTGTAGAAATGAATATATTATTGTAAGTTTTAGTAAACAGCTCTCAAACATTAAAATAATAATAATAATAATAATAATAATAATAATAATAATAATAATAATAATAATAATAATAGTTGATAATGGCCGGTCAGATGACCGAGATAGTTAAGGCAGTAGTGCTTTAGCGGCCACGAACAGAAGATCGCGGGTTCGACTCCCGCCTCGGGCATGGGTGTATGTGTGATTGTGGGTCTGTGTGTCATCCTCTCCCCCTCATAATCATAATTTCATCTTCCATACCCTCAGCACTAACAACTCTGGGGCGTAAAAAACGGACTCAGCAGAAATGCTAATTCCCCGTAATAATGTTTCACGTGCACACCCCGAGGAAAATATATGACTAGGCCGTGGTAGGTATAACTGTACGTTTGCGTGGTCTATAGAAAGGCCGAATTCGCAAGGAAAAAATTGCATTCAACAGAGAAAATTGTACTGGCCGAACCAGATAACCAGAACCTCTACGGTGGATGCGCTTTAGCAGTCTCCAATCAGAAGGTGGAGGGTTCGAGTCTCCCCCTCGGGCATGGATGATTGCTCGTATTGTGGCATGGAGAGGCTCTCCCAGTCTCCATATATCATTTTTTAACTCTTTTCTTTCCCATCGTACATTCATAGTCATAAACATCCCTCATCATAATCATAATCCTCATTACCATCACCACCACCGTCATTCGGGTGAGAAAGGAACTGTCAATTGTTGACGCGCCTGGAGGGGAGGTTACAAGGAAAGAGGAGACAACTAGTAGATGGAGAAGAAACTGTTTCGTATCAATCTCCTTCGGAAGAGTGTAAGGCGAAGGAGATAGAGAGATGGAGGAAAGTGAGTCAAAGAGGGAGACAGATAAAAACAAAACGTTGAAGGAAGCCGGAGAAGAGGGGAGTAGAGAGGGAAAGAGTGGAAATTAAATGGAGAAGGAAAGAGAGTGTGAAATATGAAACATAAATGATGTGAAGTAAAAATTAATAAAGCTAATAAAGTTTGTACTATTACTATTGTTAGAAAAGTAAAATCCACAAAAGGTCATATACTATTATTTATAGTTTCTACTGCATACATATGGTCACAGGCTGGTTTAAAGTGCACCGAGATCGAATCCAATGACCTAAGAATCTCACAGGTCCCTATGTAGGGAATGAGCTCAACTGTGATGACATTCTCTTTCGGTATCTATATTTATATCAACTTCTACAGTCCTACGATCTTTCATTATGTCTCCAGAATGATCGCCAGGCTCTCAGTTCCCATTGGTACAATTGTCATCCTAAGTAATTTTTTTAAGTGTCTTTAATGTGTCGTAAAATAATTTTATATTTTAAATATAACGAAGTGATAATTAAATATAATATTCGAAGTAATTCCAACGGTACCAAAATAACGACCATCGTAAGGGCACCCTGTATTTTTTGCAACGCATCCCACGCGTGGCAAGGCGCCTGGGCAAAAGGAGCCGCCTGTGTAGGAAGGAGGGGAGGGGCAGGAGGGGCGGGGCAGGGCACGCTGGCTGGCGAGAGCAGAGGCGTGGGAGCGCAGGCGGCAGGCCGCTGGGCGCAGCGGTAAACACATCGATCGGCGCCCCGCCCCGCCCACGCCCTTGCCCTCGCCACCGCCCTTCACTCCGCCCTGGTCCCCGCCCCGCACTCTCCTTCGCCCACGTCCTGGTCCCCGCTTCTGCATCGGCCTCTGCTCCGTCCCTCGCCCTCGCCTTCGCCATCGCTTCTGCCTGTGCGCTTACCCTCAAACTCGCCCTCGTCCTCGCCCCCGCTCTCGTCCTCGGCATCTCTGACCCCATCTCCCTCTCCTGCCCCCTCTCCTTTGCCTTCGCCGCAGCCCTCGCGTCCATCCTCTCGCTTTCCCGCCCCTCTCCCACGCCCTCGTCCTCACTCCCACGCTCGCCTCCACCCTCTCGCTTTCCCGATTCTCTCCCAAGCCCTCGTTCCCACTCTCACCCTCGCCCCCACCCTCTCACTCTCCCGACTCTCTCCCACGCCCTCGTCCCCACTCTCACCTTCACCCTCTCGCTCTCCCGACTCTCTCCCACGCCCTCGTCCCCGCTCTCACCCTCGCCTCCACCCTCTCGCTCTCCCGACTCTCTCCCACGCCCTCGCCTCCTATCTCTCGCTCTCCCGATCCTCTCCCACGCGCTCGTCCCCTCTCACCGTCGCCTCCACCCTCTCTCTCTCCCGACCACCACCCATGGGCTCGTCCCCGCTCTCACCCTCGCCTCCACCCTCCCACTCTCCCGCGTGTCTCCCACGCCCTCGCCTTCACTCTCTCGCCCTCCCGCCACTCTCCTACGCGCTCGTCCCCACTCTCACCCTCGCCTCCACCCTCTCGCTCTCCCGACTCTTTCCCACGCCCTCGTTCCTACTCTCACCCTCGCCTCCACCCTCTCGTTCTCCCGACCCTCTCCCACGCGCTCGTCCCGCCCTCACCCTCGCCACGCCCTCGCTTCTGCCTTCACCCCCACCCCCTGGGCCGCGGGGCCGGGTGAGGCTGCGGCATCGAATCGCTCGTCCCGATCTCTACAATAATAATCGCAAACAAACAACGCTGAGGGTTGGGCGAACGAACGGGCACCGCAGCGTCCTATGAAGCTGGGCGGGAGAGTGCTGGAGGCAAAGGGGTAAACAAAGTTTGTCCGACAGTTACGAGATCATGATTATGGAAACGATGATCCGTAAAGAGATAAGCGGCTTCAGGTCTCACCGACTTCGAGGAAACGTATCCAAACATGTCTAATATTTAAGACTTTAGTAAATAAGGAGAAAGGAATGTGAGGAGCAATATTTTTCGCAAAATTCTGATTTTTCTGTGTAATGTTTAAGATAATTCAAATTACATACAACCTCTATACGTTTTTTTACTCATGCTTTTAATTAAGTGACATAAAGATCATGAACTGCTACCAATTGAAACAAGTATGAGCACCGTACTCGGGTTTTGAGCGTAGGCATAGGAAGGGGTATAGGAATTTAAGCCCTATTTTTGGGGAGATGATCACCCCGGTAGTTTGTCAATTTATTCTATTGGATAGAATATGGTAGGAGTTATTATAAATAAGTGATATTGAAAAATGAATGATTACACTTGTCTGCATTTTTAACGTTTTGTCAGGTGATTTGCCAATAATAAGCAATCTTGTATAAAATTTTCGTTTTAATTGCAGAAAAGGGTTTTAGTTTTCTCTATCACGTTAGTTTTTTATACAAGATAAAAATGTTTAATGATTTTATCTATTTTATTTAAACAACATGATTTAAAATGACTTTTTTTCCACATTATAATTATTGAAAATGCAAAAAGGAACAGTGTTATAATGTATTTATGTGCACTCTAACAATACACTTCGAAAATATTTTCATTGACTTTGAAATTTTCTCTTCTTTGACATCCTTGTACATCCTCCATCTACATTGTCCATATTCAATATTCAGTAGTAGACAGCCATAGTACTTTCATTCATATCCCCTGATATCCTTTCTTCATCTACTCGATATTCTGATGGAAGCGTTCATTTTTCTCTTCAATGTAATGTCATAGATTTTATGGAAAATAGTGAATAAGAGTATGGAAAAAGTGATTCTTTACACTGTTACAAACCAACTTCAAAAGTTTTCCAACAATATTTTCACCATAGTCTTGCAATATGAATCTTTGTTATTCCCTAAATGGTTTTCAGTGAAGGACGACCATGCATCTTTCTCTCCCTCTTTCATTATCTCAAATTCTTTGTCCTTCTCCAATTTGGGGATTTGGGGTCTAATAAGCATTCCGGCTTTCAATTTATTTTGTGTGATGAAGGTAAATTGAATTCAGAGGTACTTAAAGCGTCTTGAGGTAGAATCTTCACAAATTGCTTCATCAACTCTAATTTGTTGTGAAGGGGTGCAAGAAAATTTTCGTTGGGTTCTGCAAATTGTTTGTGCAGAATGTGTTTAGTTCCAGGTAAGAAGTGTTTCTCTGGCCAAACTCACACTCCAGTCAGCTTTTCGCTCAGCTCTACCATCCATAGAGAAAACAAGACATTTTCATGTATCCAACTTGTTGTTCTTATAAGAGTAACATTCCTATAATTTTGGAGACACCAATGATTGATCATCACTTGTGTTGCTCATATTTAATACTTCTTAACAGTCATAAGTCGTTTTATTTGAACTAAATTAATCACAGGAATGGATGCAGAAATATTGTCATTATGCAGTAACATTGATATTCTGGATGGATGATTCTATGAAATGTCTCCACTGATTGATGGTCACGTTCAATTCCATATAAATGTATTTTGTTGTTGATATTATTGCAGAAATTTAAGAATTTTATGCGATAATAAAGGAACTAATTCTAATCCTCTTTACCTATACCATGAAAAATGTGTTCTGGTTCCAGAAGATTTTTACTTTTTAGCCGAGACCCAAGGAATTTGGCAAATTCCTTAGAAAATTCAGATCTCATACTAGATATTTAAGTTCACTCTGGGAGAACTACTGCTGGCCGTTTTCAGGTTTATAATAATCATCATAATCACTGTTATCACCTCCAGAAGTATCACTTTCAAAATAATTTTGTACCATGTTCTCAGAGTCCGCTACAAGAGGAGGGACAAGCAAATCGTCTCCTTGTGGAAATGGTCTAACGATGGAAGAAATGTTATTGTACAAAATATGTTTCTCATTTTTCACATTGCGTCCTTAAACGTAGACTACACAGAAATAACAATAATTAAGTTGACCTTTGGGTTACCTCCAAAACACAGGAATTTCAAATGACAGAGTTCACGTTTTCTTTCCTGTTGACCTCAATCTATCATCTCAATATCAACATACTTCCTTTGGTGTCCAAGCCTTGTCGTCGTTTTAAAGTTTTACATTAAAATAAGCATAATAGGCTTTTCGAAGATTGTTGTGTTCACTCGTTGATCGACCATACCATAATTTACAAAATGTGCCAAAAGACTAGGATTGTGTACACACTTGCGTGTAGGCGGCCTTGTTACACACAAAAGTTCTTCCACTCAGAAGAACAGCCCTCGGAATGAAAGTCATACATAAGAATACCATCGCATGCGAAACGTTAATTAACAATAGTTCTGTAAGTAAGAACAGAGCATTCACCAAGCTTCCGAACGACCAAATCAAAATCAAAAATAAACATAAACAACTCTCGTAGCTGTGACAACTAAACAGTTTGTAGAATTGAAGTGTAAAATGTCCCTTCAAAATTGCATTAATAAGGAAGCTTCCATTGTGAGAAAACTGTAACTGATAGAAAAAAACTAAGAACAGTTATGAAATAAAGATAAGTAAATGAGCCAAGGGAACTAGTTAAATTCCAATCGCCTGATATCCTGCAAAGTAGTGTTATGAATTGAATGAATGAATTGAATTATTCAGGAATGTTAATCAGGTCCTCCACGATTACATGACATACTGCTGACTCAAACCCGCAGCCTTCCGCAAATACTTGTACGTTCCTCTAAACCCCCGTGTGACAGAGGTCACCATTAATCAAAGATTTATTCATATTCATTTCCAAGTCCCGAAAATTATGTCAACGGTCATTAATTTCTTTTAACGTTCGAATTTGTTTTTTGTTTTATTTTGCGTGAACACATATTTTATCATATTATAACGTATACTCTATTAAATTAAGTGATAATTCTACTATCTTCTATCTTCTCGTTCCTAGCAGACAAGAACCTCCGCGCTCTTGTCAACTCAATTTCAATTACAACAGTTGACTAAATGCATTACCATATTACTGCGTCCTGATTACATCATGCTTCCTCATCTAATTCTGATAATTCATGTCATTTCACAAGTCCCTAAATTGTCGCGAAAGGCATGTATAATTGTAGGAGAACTACGGAGGTCTCCTGCTATTCCTGTGGTGATCTAGATTCCAGAAATGGCGAGTTATAACCTGTTCTTTACATCGTAGTTCTAGTTTATCGTAATAATTGTCAACCAACTAATATCGGTATCTCTCATTTACTACTATATTCAGTTTTCAATGTTTGAAAAAAATCAGAAAATCAGAAACTCAGTTCTAAAATGAGTTCTAGAGAGGACATCTGCATACGGGACTAGGTATGGTACTTAGTAAATGTCAATTACTTTAATATATTGAATAAACGTAGTCCTGAAAATGATATTATTACTCCTTAAACTGATGTTATCTTGTTGTCTCTACCAAAAGATAATCATAGTATATTGGATAGTGTGACTTCACAGTTAAAACATATTCAGGGCCCTCTATCGATGAATATTGTTTATACTACTGGCAGTGCTAATTGTTCAATATTAATCATGTTCCTTAATGGAAGATTTGAGAGAATACAGCCTGAACTTCACTACGAAATTTTATAAGAAATAATGTATGTATAATGCTGAGGGTAAATCTCTATTATCACCAATAATTGAAGAAATGAAACACAAAAGAATGTAATTTTTCACGCAAAATTCTATCACAGCATAATATTAAGTCGCTTAATAACTATAGAGAGTGTAGAGCTACCTAGTGAGTGGTATGAGAGCTGCAGCGGCAACAGTCGTGGGTTGAATTTCCTAGGAAGGCTTTTCATCTTGTAATTGAGGCAAGGAAGGCAGAATCAAATCACTTCTTCTCATCCCCCTCTTCATAAAATAAACCTATTCTCATCTTTTTAGTTCATGAATTCATCGTATAATAACTTTTCAGTGATGACAACAGACACTTCTCAAAAGTAATAGTACACAATGCCTGCGTCGATGAAACCTTTTGTTTAAGGCCATGTAACCGACACCATGAACTCTGAAGTAACATTACATTACGTGACGATTTAAGTCCGAATTACGGCTAATCTTAGGAGTAGCTTATAATTGCGCCATTGAGTCTGTCAGTGCCGATAAAGCTGTATGTATGACGTTGAACAGACCATTTCAGACTTCAACTAAAGTTGGTTTTAGACATAGAGGTCTGGCAAAACTAACAAGATTGGTAGAGAGTTAGTCTTTCTTTGGTTCGAGATACGTTTTTTGCCACAAAAATGCATTACAAAATATGATTTGTGTAGGCTCAAGGTTGATATGCAAAGAGAATACCGAAGCTAACTCAGTAATGCGTAGCAAAGAGTCAACTGAGATTGTTATTGAGATTACTTCAGGTGGTATTACGTAAATGGAACTCACAAATTGACATTTTGTCTCTCACTTGGTATTAGTAACTTCCGTACGACAGTTTGATCCCTGTTTGTCACGTAACTACTACTCCTTATCATCGTAACGTTCTTTTCCTATCCAAGCCACCTCCTGTAATATAATGCCAACTTCATCCAGCGTAAGTCCGAAGTATGCTTTGAAGCGTTCATGTCTTTATCTTCATCCATCCTTTTTAACGTGAATATAAACCAACTTATTAGGTTATTAGCCAGATTCGGACTTCATAGAGGTAAAATATATATTCGTATAATTTTATTGTTGCCACTGAAGAAAGAAAATGACTCCAATTAGCCACATAATTAACGACTTGCAATAGAACTGCATTTAAAATAACTGTAGTTAATTTTCTTTAATGAAATAACGGGCCCCATACATTCAGTTTTCTTTCCCATTTGATCGTCCTTTTTTCGCGTAAACAATTTTTTTTATCCTTCGAAAGCAAAAGTTCATCAACTGTGGAGTTTAAGAATATCCGCATCCTTCGTTGAATTAATGTTTCAGAACAAACAATCCAAACAAAATAATGTTATGAAATGTTCGAAAATATAGTTAAGGCACTGATAAAAGGGAACTTCTTCATTTTAAAGAGTCATTTGCTTTATCGGAGAGGACCAAATTTAAATGAAAGTTCTGTAGACATTACTGAAAAAAATATTATAAATTGCATTAGCTTGAAGCAACAAAAACGTTTCCTATTTTCAAAAATTGGACATTATATTCTTTAAATAGTACTTATTTTTTAGAACAGATTCCATTTAAAACTAGTGGTGCTACAGAATGGCACAGACTATCCCGTATTCGTTTTCTATTTCCTTTGGTCTCGGCTAGCTATACAAACTTGCCACATACTCTTGCTAGTTACCATCTACCGTCACCTAAAGAACATTTTTTTTAAATTTTCTTAATTTTTCGTTGTCTAAATAGCACTTTTATTTGAAAACTTTGGAGCTGTCTTTAAGAAAAATGGCGTTTAAGCGCTACTGTATATTTTAAGCTCATTTTCACAGAAAATGTTTCAGTATTTGAAAAACATCATTATAAGTCATTTGAAACACTTCAACTCACAGGTGTTTCTTCAGTTTCAAAAAAAACCGCACCCATAGTGTAGGTGCTAGTGTTGTACACATACACCAAACGGACAGACTGACAGACGGACAGATGAACAGTAGACGGACAGATGAACAGCAGAAGAACAGATGAACAGATAGCTGGACAGATGGACCGACAGACGGACGGACGGACGGACGGACGGACGGACGGACGGACAGACGGACGGACGAACAAACGCTTAAAAAAACACTTTGTCGGTATCAGCGGACCCCAAAACGTGTATTTCCGATGAAATCTCGAAATTGATTTTTCGCAGCATTAATTCGTATATAGGTATGTATACGGGAAAGTAAATATCTCTCTCATTAAAACTGCACTTTCTTGTTTTGCCGACAATTTTTTGGTATCATGATCCCACAAAAGGTAGATTATGGCTGCACATCGTGATAGAAGAAGTAATTAATTACATGTAGGGACGATATTTATCCACTTTTTCGATGTCAACGCTCCAAAATAATATTTTTTTTACAGCCGAATTCTTCCGCTGCCTTACAACACTTTCTCTTTATTACGTTATTTAGTAGTAACACTAAAAGGGAAATAAGTTCAATAGGTATTGTGAAATAATTAAAGATGTTGGAATTGCCAACAATGTTTTTTAATTCAATAGCAGCTTTCGATGGCTCAGCCATCATCATCAGTTTTCTGTATAAAAATAATTTTTACGTGTCCTATTTCTATTTTCATTCGCTTTTCTTTAGTATTAATGGCTTAACCCCCCACTTTTTCTTTCTCCCGTTGTAAAATATATTTTCCAAAAAATTTGTAAATTATTGTAACCTTTATCATAATCTTGTTGTTAATTCACGTTTTAATGTTTTTCGTTTTTTTGTGTTTTTCTTCTTCATCAGACAACTGATGATGATGGCTAAGCCATCGAAAGCTGCTATTGAATTAAAAAACATTGTTGGCTATGACAACATCTTTAATTATTTTAAAAATGCCAAAGATATCTTACCACAACACCTATATAGGTATTGTGAAGCTTATTGGTGCTTAAAAGAGGTGCAGATGCACTAGAGGCGGAGGAGACAAAGAGTGAAAGTAAAAGTAAACATTCTTTTAGATCCCTCAGATTTAGAGCAACATGACCTTTTAATTTTTTGTTACATTTTTGAGAACAAAATGAATTCAAAATTGTGGGGTCATTAACAAATGTCACGGTAGATAAATAATATGAAATTGCATTAATAAAATTTTTCAATGTAGAAACGTGCATATAAAAAACTATATTTGTATTTTATTCATTTTATCAGCTTCAACTCAAGTGCATAGAGAAGAACAAAATTGCAACGTGGGTGATCTGGGCTGTCCGGGTGACGCCGCGTCGAAGGCTGATTTGCCGACGTTTCGACCATCCATGTCGACGCGGCGTCACCCGGACAGCCCAGATCACCCACATGACTCTGGTCGCGGAAGCCTACGACTTCAAAATTGCAACGTGAATACCAGAGTTTTGAATACTAAATAAATTTGGACAGATCAATGAATTTGGTGGATGCAGTAACAATGATTCAATGTGATTTTGGTAATGATACGGAGTATTGAATTACCAAATTACTAATTATTACGATGAAGTGTCCGCAGTGTTCCAAATTTGCTTATGTTATTCACAATAAAGGGTTTTGAGACACCATAGAATTGTACTATAATGTAACAACAAAAGTTAGCAATTTATTATAGAGATAAATCTGTTAGCTACGAATAAAACATCATTTACGAATTTTATTATTTCGTTATCTTTTAAAGATTATGTTAAAACTTATTTTACAATCTTTCAAACAAGAGACATAACTTTAATGCGCACGAGACCGAAGTATTGGGCAATCGTGTGATTAGGAAATTTATATATCCTACAACCCGACACGATTCGCTTAAGCAAAAACATGCATCCTAGAGCGGCCAGAATTTTAGTAGTTATCTAATTAGGGATTGAAACACATCAGAACGTTTATCGACTCCATAATTAATTACACTGAATATGTAATGATGTTTATGAATATACGGATTCAGAAATGGTTAGTTTCAGTAACATAAATATTTTCCAGAGCCGTTTGAGTTTGTGTTATTTAATGATGTTGATACGTAGTGTTTCCACGAACCCCATTTCGCTGTATTCTCCGCCCCTCGTTCCCATCACTCCCTCTGCGTCCAACGACACGCCCTGCCCCTCCCCCGCGTCTCCGGCTCCGTGGGTTGTTAGGCCGCGCGCGCCCCATTAGAGCTCGCACGTCACCTTTGTCAGGCGAAGACCCGCGACACACACGCGCGCGCGCGCGTCTGGCCGCTTCGCGTCGGCCGTCGACGCGACGCCTTCCCACTCGGTGCCGCAGGCGGCCAGCCACCCAGCCACCCAGCCGGCCAGCCGGGCGCCCGCCCTTTGCCACCCCGCCGCGCGATCGGTCCCTCCCCGCCACGCGCCATCCACACGTACGATCCTCACAAGCGCTCCCAGCGCTTTGGCTCAGCTGCGGCCCAGCTGCACGTCCCGTTCCCTCGTTTGCGCTCCGTCCAGACTGCTCGCTCCCACCTCACTCAGCCTCGCTCTCCCACTTACTTAATACGAGACTCGAGCCATCAGGCTCTTTCGTCTGACCACGCAAATTTCGCTACTCTCTATTCACCATCTGGCGAAGAAAGAAGTTATTACTCAGGCGACAAAACAGACGATTTTGAATTTAGCTCAGAGGATTCTTTTAGCCTTGAGGTTTGTTTAAGTGTAGTACATTTACAACATGGGACAGCTGGGTTTACTTCCCCTTTGAAGGTTTTTTCGATCGGGATTTAGACCGCAAACATGGGTACAATTGCCCGTTTTGCTAACCGTTATACTACCGAAACCGATACACCTCCCGCCACGCGATCAGTCACGCCTCTCACCAAGTGCCATCCACAAATACGATCCTCATAACGCTCCCAGCACTTTGGTTCGGCTGCACGCCCCGTTCCCTCGTTTGCACTCCGTCCAGACTCCTCGCTCCGACCTCACTCAGCCCCGCTCTCTTACCGGTGCCCAGCACCCACTCCCCAACACACCTCGCCACGACACCTAGTACTCGTCTTTTCATGCGACCTCTCAACCACCCCGCCACGCAACGAGAGAGGTTACTCGGGACATCGCATGATGTCAATGCTCTTCCTCTGATAGGGAGGTCCTGGAGGTTTGAGTTCCGACGGAGGCAGGATTATCGACTCTAGATTGTCAGCTAGGTCGAATTCATCCGCTGTTTGGAGGAGAACTCTAGTGGCCGGCTGCTCTGAAAGGTAGTTTTTTGTGGTTTCTTCCATCAATAACCAGGCGAGTGCCGGAGCATTACTCTAACAAACGGTCACGGACCAAGTGGGGTATTTCTTTCCCATTCCTTGTCCTATCCTTACCATTACTTACACACACTTACACGAACATATACTACACCACCAGACTTGTTGGGAGACCAATAGGGAGTCTTGGGCTTTTCCCGGCTGGGGCGTTGCCCCCCGGTAGAGGGAGATACCTGGTTCGGTAAAACCCTACTTCCAATCGATAGGTCGGCGCTGGATGCCTCCATCCAGCGAGGTAAGATCACAGCCTGAGCAAACCAACACAACCGTCACCGTCACAGCCTGGGTAAAACATTTCCTACACTTACGGGACTAACGATTTTTAGACAATAATGCCCAGAATCACTAGTAATCAATGTATAAATAAATCTCCGTCACACTTCCCAACATGCCTTCTGCCACTGTCCCCGCCATGCTGTACTGCACTACTTCCCCGCGACACTTACATCCTCCTCGCCTCGTTGTCCGCCTATTGTCAACGTGAACCCACTGCCCTCCCAATCACGCTACCTACCACGCTCTTCGTCGTCGGAGGTCCCCGCCTTGTTCTCTTGTTCTCCAATAAGGAAATGAAGGCGTCCTGTACCTCGATGCATTCTCACTCAGACACGTCCCCCGCCCGTTGCTGCCCTACCTTACTGCCCGGCTCAATATTCCGATCCCTGCCGCACTTAACCCGCACCCTGCCCCTTCCCTGTTCTCCAGCACCGTCCCCCTGCCAGCCTTTCGCTCCCGTCACACGCAGCCTACCGACTCTTCCGCTCAGGGGCGCCAGGGAACTGCCCCAGCTCCCACACCCCGACACATCCTGCCACGACTCCAGGCACTCGACTCTCCACGCGGTCTGTCACCCTCCTCGCCACGATTCAAAACACGCCTTCCCCTACAGTCCTCGCCACGCTCTACAACAGGGCCCGGCGACTCTCCATCAAAATTGGAGACAAAGTTAGAGGTTGCTACTATAGAATGCGCTGGATACAGCTACTGGTAAGGCTCGCCAACTTTCGCACATAAAAATTGGTCAAGAAATACGAATACACTTTGATTACTAGAGATTTCTGAAATAAATTACGAATGAATTACTATGCGTATGACTTCTAACATTCATTTATTCATAATAATACACGCATGAAAGAAAAGGGAGTGCGAGCAGCGGCGCGATCGTTTGTATCAAGCGCGTGTGTTTGCGTCGCGAGAACCCACGCGCGTTTTAAATAACGTTGGTAGCAGTTCGTATTTTAGTTCGTGTAAGAAGGTGATGCTCTAGAGCGCGCCACTCTAATGGTCCCCATCACGTCATATGAGAGTTATAGGACCCTGCTCTACAACACTCCTTTCCTGCACAGTCTACATAGTAGACGTCACGAGAACGTCTTCACAACGTCTTCACGTCTAGTCTAGTTTCCTCCACAGTCTCCACCGATTCTCAACGTGTACCTCGCTGCAATCCTATCCACACCATCCCCGCTTTTCGTCATGAGAGGACCCCTTCTTGTTTTCTTCGTCTCCAAAAACGGAAGCGTTGAGTCCTGTTTCTCGACTTCTCTCAGACACGTCCCCAGCCCATTCCTGCCTTACCTTTCTCCCCGCTCAATATTCCGATCCCTGCTGCACTCACCCCGCTCTCCGCCCCTTCCCCGCTCTAGCATAGAACACTTTCACCACCTCGTCTCTGTACCCTCGTTCCGCTCCCACCGCCCCGTCCGCCCCGGGGGCGTCGTCTCCGCTGCCCTTTGACCGGC